>LGRX02016664.1:0-24426 GCA_001247695.2 Cymbomonas tetramitiformis
GAGTGACACAGGGGGCGACACAGGGGGCGAAGGTCGAGGGGCTTGGTGCGCAGGCAGAAAGCAATGCGGAGCGTGACGAGTGGATTGGGGCGATTCAGGCGAGCACCCTACTGGTCCTCGCCTCCAGGACTACGGGGCCATCTCCTTGTGATTGTAGTTACCCTACTGGTCCTCGCCTCCAGGACTACGGGGCCATGTCCTTGTGATTGTAGCTACCCTACTGGTCCCGCCTCCAGGACTACAGGGCCATCTCTTTGTGATTGTAGCTACCCTACTGTTCCTCGCCTCCAGGACTACGGGGCCATCGCCTTGTGATTGTAGCTACCCTACTGGTCCTCGCCTCCAGGACTACGGGGCCATCTCCGTGTATTCGACGCTAATCGGCTCGGGCTGCTCTCTGCAGGGGGTGATCGCCACGCTTCTCGAGAACCAGCCCACGCCTGCGGAGCGGCCGCCGGGCGCCGGGTCCGGTCACATGCGGCAGCACTCCACGGGCGGCGACTTCTTCCATCGGGTGCGCTGCTCCCTGCCACATGATACTTCCCCTTTCATGCCTGCTGTACAATCCCCAGTGGTTGCCGCCGCTTCCAGGGCACACGGCCACAACCAGCCCATGCATGCCAGCCTGGGGCCGTGGCAGCCTTGATCTGGCAATGCCACCTCAGCACCGGTATTTCCAACGGCCGTGAGGCAGGATTTGTTCTGGCTGCCCATGGCGTCCGCTGAAACCGCGTAAATCTCGAAATGGAACAGGGAGTGGAGGGCTATGAATGAGGGTGCGCAAGGCCGGGTGGGGGGAGGAGCTTTGTGCTGACGCAGACCATGAGTGCCAGCTCCTCAGACCTAGATGCAGCCTTGCTGTCAGAGACTTCCTCGAGTCTTCCGGTGCCTCCCCATCCCCCCCGCCTCCCACCCACCCACACACCTATAATGCCACACGCCCCTCGCAGCCGTGCAGCTGACTTTCTGTTTGTGGCATTGGCGTGGTGTGGATGCTACCCCCTCGCGGTTCCGGCTGGGGAGCGCGCCGCGGTGGCTCAGTGGCGGCTCGGCTTCGGGCCACATACTGTCTCTAGGAGGTGTTGGTGGGTGCCACCTGGCGGACATGGCGATGGGGAGGGCACGGCGAGACTCGGCAGCTTAGGGGAGGCCCTTCCCTCAGGCAGCGCCCTGGCAGGGTCGTCACGTGGCCTCTCCCATGTGCAAGGGAGGCCGGGCAAGCTGGAGCCCCGCGGGACTCAAGGGAGGCCGGGCGAGCTGGAGCCCCGCGGGACTCCAGGAGGCCGGGAGGCCGAGGCCCGAGCTGGAGCCCCGCGGGACTCAAGGGAGAGGCCGGGCGAGCTGGAGCCCAGCGGGACGGGAGGCCGGGCGAGCTGGAGCCGGGACTCAAGGAGGCCGGGCGAGCTGGAGTCTCAAGGGAGGCCGGGCGAGCTGGAGCCCCGCGGGACTCCAGGAGGCCGGGCGAGCTGGAGCCCAGCGGAGGGACTCAAAGGCCGGCGAGCTGGAGCCCCGCGGGACTCAAGGGAGGCCAGGCGAGCTGGAGCCCCGCGGGACTCAAGGGAGGCCGGGCGAGCTGGAGCCCTGCGGGACTCAAGGGAGGCCGGGCGAGCGGCTAGTACCTCCAGCAGGTCCAGTGCATGGTGGACGTCAGCCGGGGCCCAGCTGCCATCCCCCGCGCTGCGGCACTGGACCTGATCTGCGTTGTGGTGGACAGCCGGCGCGAGGCGTCTTGCACGTGCACTGTGGACGCTGGCCTCCTTGCGGGCGCCCGTAGGCTACCGAGAGTATCGCGCCCATGTTTTCACCGGCAAATGTCTGTCTCGAGCGCCACATGGCATGGCGTGCTTCTTGCAGCACCGTGTGGATTGCCCGGGTCAGAACTTTACTCCAGGTGAACGCCGAGCCAGCTGCGTGCGCGGCTGCATGCCAGCTGTTGCCTGCTCGTGTGGGCACCAGGAAGTTCGCATTGGGGAGCGCCCATATGGCGGCAAGTGGGCCCGCCAAGGTACCCTCCGGGGGTATCTCAATTTTGGGGCTGTGGGGGAGGATGGGGGGGTGAATCCAGAATCAGCCCGGGCTCGGAGACGAGGCCGCGCCAGAGCCCTTGCAAGTGCTGTGGAAGGCGAGCGAAGGCAACACGCACTGTGCGGACTGCGGGGTGCGCCCGCGCGCTGTGCGGCTCTTTGTCGATGATCAGCCCAAGCTTCTCCGGCAGCCCCTTCCTCTCTTCTCGGGACTCGTGCCCCAGGTCCTCAAGTTCGACCGTGCCATCCACCATGAGCCTTTTCTCCGTGCTGGGCATCGACCTGTTGTCTGGAAAGGTGGTGCACCAGTCGACCAACAGACATAGAGTCGGATGGAAGAAGCCTTTTGCTGCAGCGGCGCCGCTGTAGCTTGGCGTTTGCAAGTGCATTCCAGTGAGCCATTCCAGGACTGTTGTTTAAAAGAAGAGGCCCGAGTGAGTGTGTGCGGTGGCTCGGATCCCCATAATTATAGCTTCGGAAGCTGGCTTCGTGTGCCCATGTGTGTGCCGAGGCCTTTGATCCGACGACAAGTGTGCGCTGAGGCCTGTGATCCGACGACGGGCGTGCTGCATAGCGCAGCCAAATCCGATTCCCCAGGAAGTCAGGGGGCCTTGGCACTGGTTGTGAAAGTGAAGGTCACCAAGCCAAGTGCAAGGACGCGCCCGCCCAGTATCCAGGGAGCAGCGGGGTGGCCACGAAGGTGACGCGCAGTGAAGTGCAGGCGGAGTGCAGTGTGGTGCTAAATTCCCCTGTAGGTTGACAGGCTCGTACATGTTTTTGCCTCCATAGGTGTGCATCTCCTTGCACCCCCATGCAAGTATGCACTTGAACCCACTTGAACGGCCCTCCGTCAACTTGCCCTCCGATCCACGGTGGGAAGCACTGGATGCAGCAGGAGGTGCCATTTAGGTGGGTGGGTGGACATGGGCGTGGCGGGGAGGCTGCTGCAGGCACCGGATCCTGACTGGGCGAGCCTGAACCTGAATATGCTGCTGTGTATCGAGTGCTCCGGCATCCACCGCCGCCTCGGGGTACACATTTCCAAGGTGCGGGCTGCACTGCTGTGTCTGGAGAGCTCAGGAGTTCTTCGCCTGCTCGAGGGAGAAGCTTCAAGACGGCAGTGGGAAGCGCAGGCGGCTCCGTGCTCTGTCCCTGGCTCTCCCCCTGCCTGTCGATGCGAGGTGGGGGGACTGTGCCATGGCAAGGTCGTTGCGGGGTTTCAGACCTGAGGCGTGTGGTATCTCGCGCGTGGGCAGCGGGCGCCACCGATGACGAGTGAATCCCAGCAACCTCGCGCATGGAGCGAAGGCGCGTTCGTCTGCGATGCCTCGGTGCTCCTGGCTTGCGGCGCAACACCGCGCGAACAATCGCCCCTCAAAAGTTGTTGTGACGAGGAGCTTGCGATATGCGCGTCGCCCTTCCCCTTGCACTCCCCTGTGGGCAGTCACAATCGATGCCTGGCTTGGCAGTCTCGGTAGCTGGGCCAGCAATTAGGGAGAGCACTGTGTGACGAGAGGAGCGGGCGGCGGTCGATCGTGTAGGTACGATCGCTGACGCTCGATGTAAAGGTTTGGGAGCCATCGGTGATGGCGCTCTTTTTGAACACCGGCAACGCAATCGCTAATGAGGTGGCTGCCGTCTCTGTCTCCATCCTTTGCTGCGTATAATTCCCTGTGGAGACCGCCCACCTTGCGCTGCTGCATACGCCATGTAGGGGGGGCTCACCACGCGCTGCTGCATGCGCGGTGTAGTAGGAGGGCAATAAGGTCCGAGGAATGCTGCAGCACAGTTATCAAGGGAGGGGTAGGGGCTGTAAACCGGGAAGCAAGAGCATCTGGTGACACCGCTGGGTGATGGCTGCGATGACAGGTGTGGGAGGGTAGCCTGCGGCATAAGGTACATGGCGGGCCCGCTGCGCCCTTCCACCTCAACATCTCCACCCACCTTGGCCTCCTTCACTGCCCCTGCTGTAAGCATAGCCTCGCAGGCCCTCGGGCACTGAGCAGTGGCAGTTGGAAGAAAGGACAGAGCAGTGGCTGTGGGGACAAATTCAGAGGGCGCTCGGTGTGCAGGAAGAAAAGGCGGAGCAGTGGCTGTGGGGAGCGGACGATGATGAAGAGGACGATGAGGAGGATATAGTCGTAGCCAGGTCTCCTCTGCGCTCTTTGCTCTGATTGGTTCTCGATTCCAAGGAAGATGTTGCCGATGAGACCTAGCGCAAGGCGTGCACCACTGCCATGTCCCTTGTGTGGATTTATCGTGCATAGCCACGGCTGACCTTTTTGGGGGAATTTTCCATTGGGGGACAGGCGGTTGTCACACCTACGGCGCCACCCTGGGTCGGACAATGACCTCTCGGAGATGGGGAACAGCCCCCCCTCGCCAGTGCCAAACTGCCGTGCCCGTGCTCTGGACTCCATCAAAACCAAGGAAGAGTGGATCAAGCAAAAATATGTCGAACGTAAATTTGTCGGCAGCGCCCCTCTCGAGAGGTTGCACACCCTCCTTAGCTCCTTCTCCCCCCCCCTCGCAAATGCCACTCCCAGTTTAGCACGCGCATTATCAGGTATTCAGGTCCTGCCAAGAAGCCTCCCTCTTCGTGGTTATTAATGGCCGCTGCGGAAGTAGTCAAAAGCGGTTGATCTGCTCCGTTGGTACATCGATTTATTGAGGTCCATTGATAGATTGTTAGATGGATGCCTGTGGAAACATTGATTAATTGCGGTCTGTTGATCCACGGATTGGGTGAGGTCCACTTATCCATTGGTTCCCTTCTTGGTGGTTCGAGTGGAGTCTGAGTGTGTGGGCACGGAGAATGCCACGCTGGCGCAGCAGGGTCTTCGACGCTGTTCTGAAGGGCGACATGTCGGCGTTAATCTGGCACATTGCCAAAGGGTACGCGGCCGATCATTGGGACAAAAAATCACGGTTCAGATTGTGTGCGACAGGCAGCTGCAACTGTGGCCTGTGACATCGCGCGCCTCTTTCAATACTTTAACAGTGATGTCCGCTTTGAGATCTACTCCTTTCGTCTGCGCTCCCACCTGCCATATGCGTCATCCGTCATCTGACATATGCGGCATCCATTATCTGCCATATGCGTCATCCATCATCTTGCCATATGCGGCATCCGTCATCTGCCATATGCGACATCTGTCATCTGTCATATGCGACATCCATCATCTGCCATATGCAGATCCGTCATCTGCCATATGCAGCATCCATCATCTGCCATATGCAGATGCGTCATCTTCCATATGCATCATCCATTATCCCCCATTCCCCCCGTGGAGCATGAAGCATGAGATTTGACCTGCACTTCACTGGTTGGGATGCGAGTGTAGTATTCATTGCCAGATGCATCCTGCACTGCTCGCGTTTCTCTCTCCCCTGGCACTCCGCAGGGCAGCAGCAGCTTCGGATCATTCTTGAGCTTGCAGACTGCTGTGACTGCCGCAATACTGGCGCGCGTCAATGGCTGATTCTCCGCATTAATACATGATGGTGCCATGTGAGGGGGGCGGTGGCGTGTGCCGGGGACCCGGGAGAACTCCAGGTACAACTGGGACATCTTGGACACGGGTGAGGCGGGGACTTCCGCAGCTGCATTGGTGGACCATCTTGCGGCTGGGCACAGCGCTGACTCTTTCGCGGGTGAGTCCGCATGTCAGGATGGCTTTAGGGGAAGCAAGGGGGGGGGAGGAAGGGGCGGCCCTGAGGAGCAGGTCTGGATGCCGCAAGCGCCTCAAGTGGGCGTGCCGAACAGGGCTGAGGCTGGGATAGGGGAAGGGGAGGGTTCACAGGCATGGATGTGAGTGGACCGGAGGGCAAGTTAGGGGCCACAGCACTGCATGCCGCAGCAGTGGTTGCTAACGTGGCAATAGTAGAGCTGCTGTACCAGAACGGGGTGAGCATGGATCTGACGGACTGCAAGGGCCGCACGGCGCTCCACTGGAGCATCCTCCACGGCACGGACAATGTCGCCAAGCTGCTTCTCAGGTGCTCCTGCCCGCAACGCTGGTGTCTGGTCTTCAGACAGCCGCGTCGCTTGCTTGCTTCGTGCGGACAATCGGCGGGGCCGGCCCGCCGGGGGGGGAAAAGCATGACCCAGAGCTTTGTATTGGGAAGCACGAGCACTTGATGATAAGTGGGCGGCGCATGCCACGCGGATGGTTGCAGGCACGGAGCCCGAGCAGGACTCAAAGATGCAAGGGGAGAGGTGGCGCTGGACATGGCCATGGCCAGAGGTGCGCCCACATCTCGCTTGATCCCGAAGTATTTGGCCATGGCGCCCGCACCAATCCTTGGTGTCACACAGATCCATAGTGTGGAGCCGAGCAATGCAATGACTCGGCCATTGCTGACAAAAAATCTCAGAATTGCTGCCAGAACAGTCAGCCAAGTGCTGTGACCCATTCGAATGTATGATGGTACCCTGCACTATGGCATAGGATACTTAATGCCATGCGCTGCCATGCTGTGCCATGCAGGGTCAATCAGTGACGAGGAACTCTTTCTCGGTCTGAGCAACATTGACAGCTAGGGCATTCTTGACAGCTAGAGGCATTTTTTCCACACTGCAATGGCGTTTCACTGTGGTCATCATTGTACACCACAGCGTCCATTCTCTAGATAAACGATGATTTGTTCCCAGCATCGCCTCTGAAAAAGAATCTATAGAAAATAAAGATGGTGGATTGCGAATATGCGTAGCAGTTGTTCATGCTGGCTTTTCGGGCAGCTCGCCAACCTATTCATTCATTCTTATCGAAATGTTGACTGTTACAATAATCGCTTGCTTCAGCTTGCCCACTTTGTAGGACTGCTGAACACCCAAAGCCTTGCCGCTGCTTTCATCGTAAGTGGGTTTTATCATTATTCCTCAGCATTTTCAGTTGTACAAGCACCTGTAGGAATTAGATGATGACTGCGTTTTCAATGCCATATTGTTATTGCACCTTTGAATTTGCAACGATGAGCTCCTACAACACATGCAATTGCGTGTCCCTAGCACATCTTGTTTGGTATAACTTGTTGAATTGTAAGAAGTACTGACGCTGCTTTGGTGAGAAGACTGTTCGGAACGATGTTGTGTGCTGGTTCGTGTTGCATGGTATGCATGTTGTCGGACAATTGGACATGCAAGTGAAGAAGTTAGTAAGATAGAGAGTGCATCGATACAATTTCAGGGGAAATGATATATAACAACAGGAACGATCATCTTTAATACAGTAACAGGGAAAGTGACATAACAACAGGGACTACAACCGCACTGATTACATGGCAAGATCGGGACGGGTGACCATAGTATGGTCACGGCATGCAGGTGCTCATAAGTGATACAGATATACAATGTAGGTTGTACCTACAAATATAACTGAAGGCGTGATATAATCAGTAGCATACAACAGTTTATGCGCTGCGATTATTTTCGAGCACTGGTAATTAGATATGTCAATAATCAGGCACCGGAACATCCCAAAGCAAGCAGTAGAAAAGCAAATTGCTGCTAACAGAGTGGAGACCTCATATACTTATGATAGTTATAACCTTGACAAACTGCCGCTTCGTGACCTTACATGCCTCGCTCAACAACAGCAAAGCGAAAATGGCAACGATCCACGACGATGAAACCCGATCCAGCGATCGGCAAATGAAACGTCGCAGCTACCGACAACCCCAGCACCGCAGTGACCATTTGACGAGGGGACCACAAGGGTGATGAACAACGCTTGCAATTCGTTTTTCGCGACCACCGACGCCACGTCAACATAGACATTATTTATTATAGAAATTTGCGACGAAAATCAGAGACAATAACATCACAGGACTTTGATTAATAATTGCGATTATGATACACTACACAGGTGATATAACCGCAGATGTTGTCGAGGTTCGGCAGATTATCCTATCGATACTGTAGCAAATTGGACGGTTCCTACTACCGTGTCCGCTTTATTGATTTTAATTCGAAAATCGGCGCCAATAAAGTATTTGAGTATGTTTGTTGCCCGCCGAATTCTATTATCATTTAATTGATTTTTAACTGCAGGAGGCTACCACTCCAGCTTCTTCACTTCTTACACTTTCGGGCTTATCTTATACTAACTTTCAAACGACCGCACGAGGTATGATTTCGATACTACGGCGGTCAACTATCCGGAATATGCTTTCAATATTCACTTCAAGGTATGCTTTCAATGTATGCTTTCAATACAATTATACAGCTGTTGCGGTTTCGTACTTATGTTACTCTTTTACTCAGTTCAGTTATCTTCCCCGAAACTGGCTACACTTAGAGTTCTTATACATTCATGAACTCCCTTCATAACTCAACTGTACTATGTACTCCGTACAGCAGACTAGGCACCTCACATCAACATCATTCAGATCGGTCCTACTGTACTCCGTACTGAGTACTTTTATAGTTGTAGTTGCTTTTTGTACTTAGCCGTTTTCTTACTCTTGTGCTTACCTCCTAGCACAACTCCCCCCCCCTTAGGGAAGGTCACGTCCACGCTGACCACGTCGGACTGGTAAAGTTTTCATACAGATCTTCTACTGTTGCTCAGGATGATTATACAGGTCTCAGCCGCCTGTTGTCTGGGATGACATTACACTTCCCATGACACACACCGCAGTAAGGAGTTCAGCCTCTTTAAGCACAAGGGTCGGCCTCTCACCGGTCTGCCATCTGCACTACCAGGCTCCCCCAAGGCTCGAGATCTCACATCCATTACCGCGCTCAAGGTTTCAAACCTTCCAACACGGTACACTTACAGGTGATGACAATAGGTTTGCCAATTACCCGGCAGTTCTCGGGATGCCGGCCCGGAGGAAAGGTTTTAAACCCCTACCGCCTCCTCGGAATGCGCAGAGCTTTTATCCAGATCTCCAACTGCCGCCCGGTCGTGCCAGGTCTAGAGCCAATGCTCTCATGAAATGGATTATACAGATTTCCACCTGTTGCCTGGCTGTACCGAGGCTAGAGCCACTGCTCTGTTGGATGGATTATCCAGGTTCTCACCTGCCGCCTGGTCATACCGAGGCTGAAGCCAAATAGATTGTACAGATTTCCACCAGTTGCCTGGCTGTGCCGAGGCTAGAGCCACTGCTCTATTGGATGGATTATCCAGGTTCTCGCCTGCCGCCTGGTCTTGCCGAGGCTGGAGCCACTGCTCTTCTTCGAAACCCTTCGATGCTCTTAATCGCTAAGACCACTCGCATCAGACTCCCATCCGCCCTCGGGTATGATTGTCACTTCGGCTCGTACTCCCGCTAACGCTATCGGTTCCGGTGCAAACTCGGGCAGCTCGCTCTCTACAACAGCTGACTGGACTAGGTCGCTCATCTCGCTTGGATCTTCCCTGATAAGCAGTTCAGATAAGAACTCATGCACATCCTCATGTAGGGTCAGGTTGTGGAAAAGCTGCTTTAACAGTGACGAAGGGATCCCATACAAATTCTCTCGAGCCCCCATGCCTTTTGCGAACACACCGCCAGCTCTCATTGCGCGCCCTCCTTGCGCGACCTTCTCGTGCCTACCGTGTTGCCGGGAAAACTCGCAAGGCGTGTCGGCATCGCACACTCGCAGGGGTGTATGGGCGAGAACTGCCGATAGTCCCAGTGCAGGATGTTTTCGCAGTGAGTGGGCTTCCATCGGTTCTGGATGTCCACCGAGACTACCTCACACCAAGGAAACTGCTTGCTGAACTGTCGTTCGACGGAGCCCGTGCCACAAAACAACACCAAGATCCGTATTGGGCGTCGAGACGGTTGTATAGAAACCTCGAAAGGTTAGTTGAGAAAAGATGCTGCAGGGCTTCCTTTTCTCGAAGTTTGCGTCGTTCAATGTCTGTGTCTCTGCTTTTTTGAAAAGCATTTCTGATTATTACATAATTTTCATGCAATCGTAATCTCCATGTGGCTGCTGCTTCATTGTGTTTGGGTTGGAGCGAGGCAAACGGTAGTGTGCGGGCAGCCTTTTTGGCTTGCTTTGGAATGTTGCTAACATGAGTTCTTGTGTCCAAATATTTGATGGTGCGGCGTACTGTGTTTAGCCATTTGTATATATAGTTAGATACTGCTGATGGTTTTTCGTACCTCCCAGTTTTGTTCTGATTCTTGGTACCAAAGGCGTCACTTGCCGCCTGATGTGCCAATTTGTGCAGGGTATCCCATGTCGCGTCAGGGTGCATTTCCTTGAGGCCAGTGCCGCCGTTTCTAGCTGCTTCCGAACCATTTTCCATTTCGAGTGTGCTATGTAGTCTTTCAGTGTAAGACACCCAGCCTGTAGCGTATTGGAATAAATGGGCTGTGCAGTCTATTTTTTCCGAATGCATCTCAGATCCGTACAGGTTCCAGAATTTAGCAGGCATATGGGGTTGTAGAGAGATATCCCAGCTGGTCATGTGATCATCTGTGTTGGATTTCGTGATTTTCTTAACTTTCAGTGAGCTGAATGAAAGGTGTCGTTTGAGATAGGCATTTACATCTTTCCTATTTAGTAGGTGAGGCGAACCTATATGCCAAATGTTATCTTTGACGTTATGGCCTAAGTTGAGACCACCTTCTGGCATCCCCTTTCCTCTAGAGAGTAAGTGAGCTGCATGCCATGGGCTATTAAGGTGAATCCACCATTCCTTGGGTTTGTTGTGCCATTTTAGACATTGTTCTATGCTGTCTGTCTCTTCATTTTTTGCTATGAGCTTGTTCACTGTTATGGGGCTGCCGTCTGTATTATCCCGTCTGAGATCGAGATCAGTGGTGTCACCCTTGATGGTGCTGATAGCGGCTCTAGCTTTGTTTTTATTGATGCACGCGTGCACAAGTTCATTTGTGCTGTATCCGTTTGCTTCAAGGAGTCCTACAATATCTTTCTTGTTTATTTTCCTTTTTGTATCCTTATTTTTGTTTGTCATTCTGATTGGGTACCCTGGGTACTCATCATGTGTGGTTTCCTTGGCACCATTGAATCTAGGTGTTGGCAAAGTTGTATCTGTAGAAATCTCCGGTTTGGTGTCGTTTTGAGGGAGCTTAAATTCAGTCCATACTATCCCGTGGTCGGAGATGATATAAGGGTTTTCCTCCGTCCATCCAGTTTTAACTGTCAATTCTGCCATAGTTGTGTTGGCCATGATATGGGTAAGTTTTGCTTTTGAGTTGTTGGATATAACATGTGTGAAAATTTCCGTGTTTGGATTACGGTCCATTATCAGTTCATTAAGAGAACATCTGTCATTGTTGAAATAAGTTAAAAGATGCTTATTCTTCTCAACATGCTCTTGATATGACATGCAATTTCCACCCGACACCCGCTGATTTGGGGTAATGGTACAGTTTTTGTCACCTATCTCTATGTAGGCCTTTTTTGGATTGTTTCCTGCCTTCCCTGCCCAGTCAGTGAGTGTGTCATATAGTTCCACTTGTTCCTCTACTAGTGTAGCATCATTCATATAACCGCTGGCTATGTAGAGCTCAAACCCGTTATTTCCTGAAAATTTGGTCATTACTGCTCTCTTTGCATCTCCATCAATTGTGGTAACCGAGGTGGATAGTGGTAAACTTTTCGGATTCCATAGGATCATAGAACCAATGGAAGCTCTTTCATTTACATGAGAAGTGCGAAATTGGATTCCTTTTTGTGTCATTAGGGTTTTAATTAATGCAAGGTTTTCAGTATTTACCTTGGTTTCTGATATACATATTATATCAGCCCGTCCGTCAATTAAAAGATTGCAGATTGTTTCTAATTTGATTAAACTGTCTTTATCTTCTTTGTGGTGTCGGAGGCCTCTCATATTCATACCCATTATAATCAAATTGTTAGAGTGTTGTGCTAGTTGTAGTTTTGTGAGTCGGTCTAATTCTTCTGACTGTTTCATGGCGCTTTTGTGTTTTGCTTTTTGTAGTATGCATCTGCCATCTGCGTCATAAATATTCTCACAATCAAAGATTTTGTTTGTGCATTTGGTTTTAAGGATTATTCTCTTTTGTTTATAAGAGTGTTTCCTGCGGTATCCATATGCGTGGGGTCCGCAAGAAGGCTTTCCTTTGCCTGTGATGAGGTGATTATAAGCAGTGTGGGTGGATTTACAGTATTTGTTTTCGAGATTTGGCTTTGTTGGATGTGCATCAATTTTCGGTAGGTGAGTTCTCAGTGATTGTCGTATGCTCGAAATGGCTTTGTTATTTTCGTGTTTGATTATCCTAGCTTCTCTGCCCGTTTGTGGTAGAATTCTAATATTTAGGTTTTCAAATTCGTATAGTAGGTCTCTGTTTAATTGTGCTGCTGAGAAGAATTTAGTGTTGTGCAGGATGTGAAAGGCGTTGTGGGCTAGTGTAAAATTGAAAACCCCCATGTTGTTCGGATGTACTCCCAGTTTCAAGGTTATGCGGTGCACACTTAAGTCTTGAGGGAGAAGTGTGAAAATGTCTTTCTGGTGTTTATTGTTATAGATATCAAAATCACAGTAAATAATCTTTCTTTCTGGAATGATGTGGACTGCAGTTGACCATATGGCATTGGTCACAAGAAGATGAATTTGAATGTTGGTGTTATCCGTGTTCGGGGTGTGGTGATATTTCCTATGTGATTCGATGGCTTCTGAAACAATTGTTTCATTAGTGGTGTGTGTCTTCCATTCCAGTCTAAAAGTTTCTATCAGAGTTTCTATCTGCTTTTTAGGTGTGGTACCTCTACGTGTGATGATATGGTGAGAAGGTGAAGTCATATTTGGGCCGCTGATTGCAGCGCCGTTTCCAGCGGGCTCCACGTGTTTGAGCTCTAGTGTGTTGCGGGTATTCTTGGCCAGCAGCCCTATTTCTTTCCTCATTTCTAATCGGTATTTATGTATTTCCTTTTGCATTGTTTTGTCGCCATACTCCCCACTACATAAATCAAATTTTAGGTACTCGAAAAATGAGGTCTGGTGCGAACCTCTGTTCCATTGGGCCCATCTGAAGGCGGTTTTTGCTACCCATGTGCCACAGTTGTATGTATCTGTTTGAAATGTATCCTTGCTAATGGTGATTGTGGATTCCTTATATTCTGTAATGGCTATGAGATTTTTCAGCCAGGTTTTGAGTGCTACCTCAATCATATTAATGGTTTCTCTTTCGGCTTTATCTCCAAAGGGGTCATATATGTAAGCTTCTATTTTCCCAGATGATGATAAGCGGATCATTATGAGACGCCAATGTATATTGTCACACACGCCTATTTGTGTGTGGCCATATTTCTTGAGTCTGCTATTAATGAGTTGTGTGAGTTTTTGGTCCTCCACTGTCATCTTTAGCATCATGTCTGTAAGGTCCATAGGGGCTATGGTACTCGGGTCCCGTATTTTCATTGCATCACCAACATGAGTTGCATTTAACCACCCCTTTTCTGAAAGGAGTGATTCCGTGGCCATTTTAGTTTCATCTACTGCATTATCTTCGGTGCTTGCTCCACCGCTTAACATCTGCTCAGGTTCAGGCATATTATGTTGTTTGGTATCGTTATCCTTCTTGCGGTGGGTTTTATGTTTCATTATTCTTAGAGGTGATTTCATTTTAGATTTCTTTGTATTTTGGGTCCGTGTCCTCTCCCAAAGCCATGCCATTTTGGGGTTTTGAATCATATATTTCAAGGCGCTCTTGCTTAACCTTTTGCAGGCCTTAGGTCTCTTGTGGGCTAGGTGTATTATGACTCTAGGTCCCGGGAAATATTGTTTAGGGTTCAACTTCATTTTGCTGAGTCCCGCCATTAAATGAAGAAGCATGATAGTGGGCCCGTAAGTGGTTGTTTGCAGTTCCGCTCGTGTTTTAATAATATTTACCTCGCATCTCAAAAGGTGTCGCATTATGTAATATGTCATAATTATGCTGCCGCTTATGTCTTTGTCTATTTTTATTTCCATTTAAGATATATTTCGGACCGTGCTGGGCTTACTATAAGATACATATATTGTGTTAAGTTAGCAGCCCGTATTTTGAGGTCAAATGCATTCCATTTCAAGTTATTTGGAAGCCGCGATAAGTTTACCATAGACCGCTTAAGGTTAGTAGCTGACCTCATCGGGTCGCCTATAAGTTTGTTTAAGTTACTAGAAACCCGCTTAAGGTTATTTGGGTGCCGTATCGAAGTTATTACACTAACCGTATACTGTTTTAGGTTATCTGTGTACCGTGTCTGAGTATCTGTGGCTTGTGTTATGTTACCTGCTCTGTTACTAGTTATCCGCATATGGTTTTGTGTAGTTTGAGTTAAGTTAACGGAGAGCCGTGTTAAGTTGTCCAGTTGCAGCATTGATATTTGATACATATATTGTGTTAAGTTAACGAACGGCATCGGGTAAGTTATACGGACTTTATGGTAACGGTTTCCAGTGCTTGCATTGCCGTATCGGTTAAGGCAAAAAACGAGTTTGACTATATTGTGTGTTGCTTTATCTAACTGTTTTCTGTAGTTATCACAAGTGTAGTTAATGCTAACGGTATGTTTTGGCAGACTATCATACTGGAAAATATGGTTGCCATGAAAGCAGTTTAAGTTAACATACAGTTCCGTGTGGTGCACAGCTATGTGTGTATAGTTGACAGACTGCTGTGTGAGGTTATCTAGCTGCCCACTACTGCTGACATAAATTACCACACAGAAATCGGGTTTAGCATAGCAAACAGGGCTAAGCGGTTTCTTGAAATTAGCACAGTGAACAGTATACAGGCACGTAAGAAAGAACATAGGAAGGAATTTGAGGCTTGAGACAACTCTAATGGGATGTGTGAACAACTTTACCATATCAAGCTGTGTCAGGATCTGTCACCTGTAAAAAGGATGGAGCTAAAAAAACCAGGATCAAGACCGATTGAGAGAGTGTTGCAGCTGTGTCAGCTGAAACAAAGAAGATTGGCACCTGAGTAATGATCAGCTGTGAAAGCTGAAGTTTCTGCAGTTCTTTGACAGAAAGGAATGTTTAGTATCTATCTGAGATGTCAGCACCCCCACGCCTAGCAGCAGTGGCAATCTCTTCCCTTCTCTCAATGCCTGAGGCGTGTTTGTAGGCGGGGCTCTGTGATGTAGGCTCAGACTTTCTTTTCGCAGCTCTTGCTCGATTCTGTTCCCACCGAGCGGATGCCGCACCACGTGATCCTGTGCCCGAGATGCTTGCCGAGGAATCAAGACCCTCGCCTCCGCCTCTGCCTTTTCCTTTGCCCTTACCTTTTGTCTGGGAGTCACAGATGCTAGACTGGTGGCCATATCTTTTGTTCAATGGAAAGCATCACTTTCGGCACTCCCACGCACTGCACTGTTTAATGTAAACTATCCCCATAGGATCGAACACGTATTGAGTGGGAATGAAGTAAGCTGAGTGCTCGGGGTTTTTAGGATCGAGAACCGCTGGCTCAGGTGTAGGACCTAGTGGAGGTCTCAGGATTGCATAGAATCTGCGGACGAAGCGGGTGCCACCTCTGATGTCCTCACTGAAAGATTGCACGTACACAATTCTGCTGACAAATTCTGAGAGGACTGTGCCGTTGAGAAATTGAACAATTCTGTCCGTGGAAACCTGCAGGTTAGCCGCTGCTGCAACAAAGCTGACGTTGAATCTCACGAGCCTGTTGGATTTCGGTAAAGCGACGTAGCGGCGATCGTCAATGACAAAAACTGCCTTCACAAGGATTGCTCGGGCCTCACTTTCCGATTTAACACGTACTAGAATGAAGGGGTCTTTGTTATCTGCGGTCTCTTTCTCAGGCCTATCTAGTCCTTTGACAGAGAGGTGAGAGATGTCAAGGCAGAGGCGCTCCAGCAACTGAGTAAGTTGACGCGTGGCTTCCCGGATCTCTCTGTCAGAAAATTTACTGCGGTCACCTTGGCTCATACGGGTGATTTTGACGGTTTGAATAAAATCCTCGTTTGAGAGATCGCCCTTGTGCCCTGCGACCTCTTCAGTTCTGTTTCCGATCTCAGCAACATAGTTCTGTGCGCGAAGGATGGCCGTTGGGTCGAAATCCCCAGATTCCTCGTGCTCAACGAGTGTGCCCTGGTAGATGCCTGTGAGGTTGGCACTGCCATACCCGCATGTACCGCAGACAGAGATCTCGTGCCAATGCTGCGCGTTAGTAACTAAAGGAGTCACATTTAAACAGAGAAATCCCGCTGTGTAGTTGACAATGTGAGAAATGTTATACGACATAATGCTCACTGAGGATGTGCGTCCTGTGAGTCGTAATGACTCTCTGTAATGACGGGTAAAGGCTCGCAGGTAATGACAACACTCAAGCAGTTAATTTCTCCAGGACAGTAGCCAAAAAAAAAAGGCGGAGGAAGACCTCTCGATCCTTCTAATGTTTTTGCTCTGTTTGTTTCTACGCTCAGCCAGATTCTCAGCTTCAATGTTCGCCCTTTAGGGCGAAGGCTGGCCTCTAAAGTATACAAAAAAGAGCGCTCAAGTGAGATGCGTGGAAGGCCAGGCGTGGGGTGAAGGAATGCAAAGGGACTATCTCTTTTTTCGGACATACCTCTATCTTCAGTGTCTTCCCACTCTTCTTCCTCGTTACGATCTTCTCCCAGCTCCAAGTCCACCAGAGAGATTGAGGGTGAGGCAGGAACGAAACCAGGAGGTACTGACTGCGCTGTTCTCTGTTCTGCGTTAAGTTCTGTGCCTCTGGACTTGTGCAATGCTTCCAGTTCCCCTACTTCCAATGCTGTAGCCTCCAAGACCGGTATAAACAGGTCATATTGAAGAAGACGGGAGATTGTGTTTGAAATGTGACCTGTCTGAACTGAATCCTTGGTGTACGCAACTAGTTTCTCGACTCTAGCTTTAACTGAAGGCTCGCTGATTGAAACGTCCTCACTGGTTCCCTCTCCTGTGATTGTGCACAGCCTAGGAAGGTACTTGACTATGTGCGCGATGTAAGAAGTCGCGCCACTGTTTGTGCTGATGTTACCAAAGAAATGCTGGAGATTGAATTCCTTTCCGTGAGTCTCAAGTACTTTGGCTTTGAAATGTTTGAAGATGAGACTGGTCACAGTTTCCTTGCCTAAGGCGTTCACCCAGTCCTGAATCCTTCTTTGAACTTCGCCCTCTAACTGTTTCGCGTGCTCGAATTTCTTTGAGAGAGTTTTGATGTCTGCTGGCGCTGGCTGTGGGGGAGCAGTAACTTCCGATTCTGTGCCACTCATACTGAAATCTTTCGTAATTACTATTGCAGTAAGCGCTATTGCAACACACCCCAGCACAAGAGGTAGATTAGCTTTGGATGGCGTCGGAGTGATTCTCTTTTACTGCGTTTTCTCGCTTTGTTAAGTTATAGGTTCCTCACTGGGGAGCGAACCCCCCGGCTTCGCCTGGTTTATGGTGTGTCCCTGGCAAGCCAAGCTTGCCGGGATTTCTTTCGCATATTACATATCAGGTAAAAATGTAAGTGAGCAGCGACTGTGAGTAGGGTTTGGGCGCATACAAGACATACTAGAATGTCCTAGTGACACAGTGAAAACGCTGAACGCCGTAGGGTTTGAGCGAGGCAATCGGGTATGTCAAAAGATAGAAATGAATACACGACTCTCAGGCTATCTAAGCTCTGAGCCCGTCACTAGGCAATCATATCGTGTGTCACAGTCTAAGCTACCGAAGTCGAACTACTGAGTACAGGTAGGAAGTCACTGTACTGTCATTGTCACTGTCACTGTCATACGTCATACGTGGTACTGAACTACTGAATCTCAGCACACCACCTCGGCTGAGGTGGCACAAGAATGTGAAACAGGTAGCTAATGCAAACTAAGAGGTCCCCGTCCACGGATCAGAACAACATCAACCAAAGGGCCGACCTGCCGCCATCCCCGCTTCCGGCTAACCCTCTAAACCGAATGCTATAGTACTAGTATATGCATGCCAACTAGGTGGACTGCCACAAGGATATGAAAATAGTAACTGGTCTCCGCCAGATCTCGCTCCCCGATAGATACTCTCATCCGATGCTGCTCAGCTCGACTGTCAACCAGTACTCGAGGTCATAGAAGATGTCAAAGAAGTACAGGATGTAGTCAAAGGCCAGAATCCAGTCAGATGTGCTTAAGGTCAGAGTAGAGCTGTCGGTGTCTAAGGTCTCATAGGGCAGGTCATAGGTACCAGTCTGTCCACGAACACAAAGTCCAGTCCAGAAGGGCACCACGTCAAAGGGCATCAATCCAGTCAGACCAGAAAGACCCCTTGCCCGACCGCTGCCGGCTCATAGGCCTGCAGCTCAGCCGGACAGAGGACCAGAGAACCTAGGAGTCACCCGCACCACTGGGGTGCGGGCGGATCACGTCCATGAAGGACTCGATCATGCTGATGATAACCCGCACCTTGTCCTTGAGCCCAGGAAGAGGCTTGGTGAAGATATCAGCCAGGTTGAGTAAAGTGTTGATGTAAACAGGCACTAGGTACCCAGCACACACCCACCCCCGAAAGCAGTGAAAACGGATCAACACATGCTTAATCTTGGTGGATAGCATGACATTCCTCAGAATGGAGGAGGCCGCCTGGTTGTCAATCATGACAGCCACCGGGAGCTCCAGCCTGGGAATGAAGGGTCCAGAGGTACCATACATGCCAGACCGCTGAGAGTGGTACTCCCGCGGACCGTCCTCGTAGCCCGTGCCATCAAATGGTACTGGCACCGCGTGAGGCAGGGCATACAGGCTGCTGTCAGGAACAGGCTCAGCCTCCCGGTAGTGTAGGGGGGAGGCGGGGCCCATCTGACCATGACCCATAGCATGATTCTCGAAGAACGTGGCCGCCCTCTGCATCCAAGAAGTGTCAGCTGCAGGGAAGGCCGTAGACAGAGCCAGAGCAGACACACCCGGCTCCTGCTGCGTGATTCTGATAAATCCGAACATCTCCACAATCATATGGATAGCAGACATGGCCCGCTGCCCAACCACAGAGGCGGCCACATACTCAGATCCAGTGGAGGACATCTCAGCATCAGTCTGGCGGGCACACACCCAATGAAGCACCATGCCGTTGAGGAACACGATGCCCCCCGAGTAGGAGAGGCACCCGTTGAGTTTGTCACGAGCATGGTCAGCATCCGAATACACGTGTGTTGTGAGCACAGAAAGCGGTGCACTAGGGTAAGCATAACGGATACGGTAGTGCCGTGTGAAGTAAAGATACTGAGCCACTCTCTGAAGTGCCTCCCAGGCCTGAGCCGAGGGGCATGAGGAGAACTGTGCCAGATATATGACTGAGTAATATACATCTGGCCTGGTGCACCGTGCAATCCACAGCAGGGACCCAAGCAGTGAGAGATACGGGGTGACAAGGGTGAGATCAGGGTGCTCCGGCTTCTGGATAATGAGGTTCACATCCATCGGATTGTGAAAGGTTTTGGCCGGAAGCTTGAACTTGGACATGAGCTCCTTGATCTGCCTGGTTTGGGACAGTGCAATGCCCCACCGATCATAGTCAACCGCAAGCTGCAGGACGGCTGTCATACGGCCAAGATTCTTGCTCTTGAATGCCGCCTGGAAAGCTGCCCAGAAAGCCTGGTGGAAGGCATCATCACATGTCAGCCCGAAGTCATCCACGTAGACAGCCACGAAGGCCACGAACACAGAGGTCACAATATAGTATAGGCACGGGTCATATGTGGACTGGGTGAAGTGCATTCCCTGATAGGTGAAGGACTTCATGAATTTGTTGGCCAGCTTCTGCCAGGAAGCACCAGCCGTCCGTAGCCCGTAGAGAGCATAGAGCAGCTTGGCATAGCCATATCTGCCCTTATACATATACCCAGAGGGGAACCACACATATATAGGAACCTCCAGACGGGCATGAACAAAGGCCTGAAAGACGTCTATCGACCATAACCCCCATACCAGCAAAGATAATAGACAGGATGAAGAGAAGGCGGAAGGTGGGCAGGTCTGCTACCGTGCATGCGGTCTCAGCTTGGGTGTAGCCCCAGTGCCATGTGGCGGCCACGGCCATCCGAGCTTTATGAATCTGGACGGGCGGCAGACCATCCCGTGGCTTCCAGGGCTTGTTCAGCACAAAGATGGTGCTGGTGGCGATCTCACCGTCGGGAAGCTCCTCCACCGGCTCTATCTTACCCTGGTCAATCAGAGGCTGCACCTCCCCACCGGTAATAGCCTCCTCCCACTGAGCCCCATCAGGCATAGACAGCGCCTGGCGGTACCCACCCGGCAGTGGCAGATCAGGAGCCGCAGTGTGGTATAGGCGCTCGGCGAGGTCAGCAGAGATATGACAGAAGCTGAGGGTGCCGCTGGCAGGCAATGCACCGACCGTGTCCTCTGGTGGGACCACATAGTGCGGAAGGAGCCACTGGTCCTGCTCCGGGTGGTCGGAGAAGGGAAGGTGGCAAGCACTGTGGGTATCAGGGAACACCGCCAGACTGGCACGGAGGTCCATGGCATAGGCACGTGGGGCAGCCACATCACCGTAGGCCATAGGCCGGAAGAGCACCCCGTAGGACCTGGACCGCCTCATGTCCGTCGACACAATGAGCGCCGGATACAGCGGATCACCGCGGGCCTCCTGAGCCTTAGCCAGAGTCCAGAGCGGGTAGTATTGGTTGACACAGTCAATGACCCTGCGGCGGTCCAGCCAGTGGACCAAGTCAAACCAAGCAGTGCCCGCAGGGTCAGCCATGACATACTGCTGGGCGGTGGTCCAGAAAGTGTCGGCTGAACCAGTGTCAAGCAACTGTACGGTGGCATAGGTCTCACCGTCCCGGGTGTCATAATAGGCAGCCACGGAATGGACCGTCACCACCATGTCAGTGGTGTAGTCCCCCCACGGCTCCGGCCTGTCACTGGGCACGGGTGCGGAGTGCTGCTCGCCGGGAGCTGGGGCAGGGAACGATGACATCACCTGCCCGAACTCCGAATAGTTCCTGATGAAGTCCGGCCGGCCCTTGGAAACAACTTTGTTTCTCTCCAGGTCCAGCACTTTGTAGGCCGAGGACCTGAGGCTGATGCCCACAAACCGCCCCTGCCAGGCCCGGGGGGGCCGCTTCTTGGAGACCCCCGGATGGCGGGCCCGCATCTGCTGAGCATCCATGGCCACAGTGCACAGGGTGCCGAATATCTCGATACGGGAGTAGGTAAAGTGATAGCCCATAAGGTGATAGAATGGCACCACGGCGTCCCGCCCATGAGGCAGGATATCCCATAGCAGGCAGGCATGACTGTCTGCAAGAGGCCAGTAGGTAAGGTCCATACCGGCTGTCTCCAGAAGTGCACGGGAGACCGACGAGATCTTACCAATCACATATTCAGCCATGAAGTTCTGCCAGTGCAGGGTGGGCGACGACTGCAGGTGTTTGATGCCATGGTGTTTGTACAGAGCCTGTGCTGCAGGGTGTAGGAGGCAGTACTAAACCTTCTACTTGACAGTGACTGTGAAACTACTGGTGGATCATATATAGTGCAGGGTTCTATATTATGCACTATATAAGACTAATCAAGCTATGTCGATTCTTAGGAACTATGTCCAGACTCATTGCATATATTTGCAGTAAGAATTAGGTATTATATTGTCTTTTGCCAGGCGGCTGTTTTTACTCTAGAAATCTCAACTGTTTCTTTGGCCTTGGCCATTACTTATTCACTCAGCTCTCTGAGGTAATCCTAGTCAGCATGGCCAAGTCTCATCAAACTATCATATGCTTGTACTACATTATCATGCAGTATGATGTGCCAGTATTCTACATGTCACATTATTACACAGTACAGTGGTACTGTGTACTCCCATATAAGGGGGGTCTCTTCCTCAACAGGGGTCTCGGGCGCTAATGCTGTAAGGCGCATATGACACTTCTGGCATGTATGACATTGCTGAGTCATCCGCGCATGACACCGTGTGTTGTCCTAGCACAACTCCCCCCCTTCAGGTGGGAAGCGTCCTCGCTTGTGCTTAGATGCACAGTCGTTAGGCTGATTCGGAGCCCATGGTGTCCCACTCGCTGTCGTCGGACATCACTGGTGGCAGCGTAGGGCTGTACTCCGGCATCAAGGTCACAGGCTCCTCGTCAACTTTTTCCGGATTAGCGCAGACTCTTTCATCGCTGAGATCTGTCTCATTTTCATCTCTTCAGAGCAGCTCCGCTAGGTATTCACACACCGCTGCGATTGCCCCCACGGACTGTTCCACCGGTAGAGAGCTGAATAATTGTTTAAGCAAGGCTGCGGGGATGCCATACACGTGCCATCCAGCTCCCATGCCTGGTCTAGGGTCGCCCGACTCTCTGCTGGCTGAGCCGCTCTGCGCCATCTTCTCGTGCCGCCCATAACGGCGTTTGAAGTCGCAGGGGTTTTCGGGGTCGCAAGACTTCAGGGTGGTGATAGGCGCGTTGGTCCAGAAGTGGGTGGGGTTCTTGTAGGGCATACCATACTTACAATACGTAGCCAGATGCGGAGGTGGCAACCCTTGCATGCATCTGCGAGTGTGTAACCCATGAGGAGCTCGGCCACGCGGGTTCTCGATGAAGTAGAAGCTCGGCTGGAGGTACTTGATGATCTCCAGCGTTCTCCGCACTTGCCTGTCAGCACCACGCAAGTTTCGTATCCCTACCGTTTTGGCTTGGCTGTACTCTGTGCATGGAGGGCTCGCCCAAATGACGTCAAAGTGCTTGGGCGAGAACTGCCGATAGTCCCAGTGCAGGATGTTTTCGCAGTGAGTGGGCTTCCATCGGTTCTGGATGTCCACCGAGACTACCTCACACCTAGGAAACTGCTTGCTGAACTGTCGTTCGACGGAGCCCGTGCCACAAAACAACACCAAGATCCGTATTGGGCGTCGAGACGGCTGTAGGCGTGCTGCTCCTCGTCCAGGTCCTTGGGATGGCATGAAACTAGTGGGCGACACCGTCGCGAATGTGCCCACCTCGTCGTCGGCTCGTTCTTCCGGGATCCACGCCATTCCGTCCGCCTGTAGCTCTTCAGAATCCGTCAACCATATCGCTCCTGCTGACTCCTCGCGTTTGCGAGTGACTCTGCTCTTTTCACGTTCTTGCCTCTTGGCCTCGACCTTCTCGAAATCCTGAAGAGCGCGGTTAGGTATCCATTTTCGGCCAACTCCATCGAACTCGAGGTCCTCGCGAGTTTTCCATTCATTCTCGGAGCGCGGCATACCTACCCATTTGACCATGTACTCCGTCCATGTCCGCCCGCTACGTCTCCTCGTGCGTGACCTCTCAATGCACTCCACCGCCATCTCCTTACGACCGCTTACGTCCACAGGGGGAGGCGGAATCTCCGCACTCCTGTCCGCGAACTTGTCCTGGCCCGACTCCACTGGGGTGAGTCTATCCACGGTGAAGACGTCGTGCACCTTCCACTGTGGTGGTAGCTTCAGGCGGTAAGCCGCGGGGACCCCTCGGTCCTCGGGGGCGAGCTCCATCTGCCGATCGCTGTGGAAGGCCTCCAGTACCTCCATCGGGCCCAGGCGCTTCTTCAGCAACTTCTTGTGTAGGCCCCAATCCCCGGGCTGGGTGAGATGCGTGGCGTCCACCCACACCATGTCACCTATTGCGTACCGGCGAGCGCGATGGCGAGCGTCATACTGGTCCACTTGCTGCTGCTGAGCTACCAGCAACCTATCGCGAGCAGTCTGCAACTGCTGAACAAACTGCCGGGCGGTCTCGTGGGCCGCGCCTTTCTTCACGACGTCCCCTCTCCCCCCCTTGGCGCGGCCCCTACGAGAGGCCAATGCAGCTTCTATGAAGAAGTCGAGCTGCGACGCCGGGGCATGCCCATAGCAAAGCTCGAAGGGTGTGAATCCAGTAACCGCGGACCTGGAGTCGTTAATGGCGTACTCCACCGGGGTGCACCACAAATCCCAGTCTGTCTGGTTTGCGTCAACGTAGGCGCGCAACATGCGCTCCACCGTGTGGTTTGTGTGCTCCGCTTGGCCGTCCCCTTGTGGATGGTACGGCGTGGTGGAGGCCACCTGCACCCCCATAAGGCGATGCAACTCCATATGAAAGGCGTCACGGAAGCGAGAGTCCCTGTCACAAATGATCTTCATAGGAGCACCGTGCAGTCGCCAAACATGGTCGAAGTACATTCGTGCCACTTGCTCAGCAGAACTGTCGGAGTACAGCATGGGGACCACGTGCACCATCTTGGACAACTTGTCCGTGAACGTGGCGAAGGCGTCGTAGCCCCGCTCCGTGCGCGGCAGTCCTGTGACGAAGTCAATGCTCACCACCTGCCACAGCCTGACCGGGACCTGGAGGGGGTTCAGCTGGCCATCCGGATAGCTGTTCCTCGGGCGGGTCTGCTGGCATATCAAACACGAGCGGGTCCAGTCGGTGACGTCTTTGTTCATGCGGGACCACCAGAACCGCCGCAATATCCGAGCAAGAGTCTTATCTCGCCCGGTGTGTCCCGCCGCGG
>LGRX02016667.1:0-11803 GCA_001247695.2 Cymbomonas tetramitiformis
AAATGCAAGCCTCGTCCGCGGGGGCTTAAGGGCTTTTTCAATCGTTTTGGCTTAGAGGGGGGGGCTTTGGGCCGTTATGTTCGAGAAAGGGGGGGAGGGGGGGCTTTCGGCTTGAGGTCCAAACCCCCAATGTATTTACCGGGCATTTTCTTTTTAATTCGTCGACGTCCTATTAAACAAGGAAGAACTTAGAGCTATATTTTCCACCATGGCGACGCGGCGGGTTTTTCTCAACGTTGGGCAAGCGGACTTCGCCAAGCAGCTTGTTACCAAGGCTTCACGTGAGTGCCTCATCAAATTACTTGTTCCCCATAGTGAGCCCGTTCTTGTTCTTTTGAATGGTAACCCAATTGCACTGTGCTTTTATCAAACAGCGCAGTCAGCATTTTTCGCGACCGCAATAGAGATCCACCCGTCTTTGAGATATCTTATCATTGATTTGGATATGAAGTAATGAAGCATTGAATATATATATATATATACATATATACATATGAGGCACTGGTTGGTTGGTGGGCGAGCGCCCGAGACACACACAACCTCCATGCCGTATAGGTGCGAGTCTGTAAATGATGTCTCCAATGCTTTTAGTTGTTATTTGCATATGTAAGCGTAAATGTGCATCAAGCATTATGTCAATCCTATTACTTTATAGCAATTTCAACCAAAATTGGTGTGTATGTAAAGTCTACACGAATAAGTGTTTCAGCATGCCGGAGTAGAGCATTACACGTATGTACCCGTGTGTAAGTATCACATTCCTCCCGCGTCGTCGTCATGCGGAAAGATGCATATCGACGTATGTGGATGTAGCGCCATCAAGATTATTACGCACAACAAATATATTAACCTTGAATGTCCCATGGTTGCGGTTAGTTCCGACTTCGATAATAAAAGTGAAATGAAGTCTGCATAATTTGCGTGTCCGGAGGGGGGAGGGGGGGCTCCGGTGATCGTGTCCTCAGGGTAGGGGGGGTCGGTATGCATGGTTGTCCTCAGGGGGGGAGGGGGTTCAAGCAACGTGCCTTCCACCCCCCCCCATAGGACAATAAATGGAATGACTCTAAGGGCTCGATAATCACAGCACATCTTCCACTTCCCACCTGGCTTAGGAGCGAAAATGATAGGACATCCATATGAAGATGCTGACGGACGAAGGATACCCAAGTCGACATATTTGATGATC
The DNA here is from genome assembly GCA_001247695.2 of Cymbomonas tetramitiformis. Taxonomy (NCBI): domain Eukaryota; kingdom Viridiplantae; phylum Chlorophyta; class Pyramimonadophyceae; order Pyramimonadales; family Pyramimonadaceae; genus Cymbomonas; species Cymbomonas tetramitiformis. The sequence goes on from LGRX02016667.1 coordinate 1,187, forward strand.
TGTCGTTTGAGCTCTTCCATCATGGGCACTGGAATTGTACGTACTGGCTGCGATGGCGGCGTGTGCCCAGGTTCAATGTTGATTCGATGATAACCACCTTCAAACCGTTCTGGCCTATGACCAGCTGGAAGATCCTCCTGGAATATGTCTGAAAAGTCTTCCCTCATTTGATCACGTGCTGCTGTGACCTCTGGGTCTTCCATTGTGGTGTCTGAGTCTGCTGCTGCGAAGACCAGTTCACCATCGACCTCTGAGAGAAAGAAGAGATAAGCCACGGCTTCTTCAGCCGAACCACTGGATCGAATACGACGTAGGTGCTTTCTCATGGTGGTGGCGCTGACCAATTCCATTTCAGGAAGGTCATCTGAGCCTGGAGTCTGTTCAACTCTGGATAATACTGTGCGAATACTGGAGCCTGATGAATGCTTCCTAGTGATCGTCAGATTTTTGGTCTGGAAGTCAATGTGTGGATTTCTCCTCTCCAACCAATCTTGACCCAGAATGACAGTGAATGGTTTCATGTCAATGATGTAGAAATCTTCTGTATCCTTATACTTACCCAGCGTAAATGTAGCCTTGGGAAGATAGGATGTGCATGGTAGTTGGCTTCCTCCAGCCAATCCCACTGAAAACGATGAAGAATCTGTGGGTGCTATACCAAGCTGAGCAGCGAACTGTCTGTCGATGAAAGACGATGTAGCTCCTGGATCTACCAATATGTGAGTACTCTGTCCATATACTTTCCCTTTGTACAACAACAGTTTCTTCTGTGATTTCAGTTGTGCTGTCTGAGACTGCATCTGTGCGATGTGCTCTGAGGGAGTGTCCATCTGCTGAAACTGCAATGTCAGACTGGAAAGGACTTCTTCTGAGATACTCTCAACCCGGCCACTTGCTTCAGTGGCATCTTCAGGCTGATTTACCTTGGGGGTGCTCTCAACACTGGTACCTGTGCAGTACCCTGAGAGTTTCCCTGAGGAGCTGGAGCTGAAGCTGGAGCTGGAGTTGCAACTGCTGCATTAATGCTGTGCTGACTCTTTAACTCCTTAACCAGGGTGTTGATCGTATTGATGAGTTTGCCGGACCCATCCTTAGCACCCTGATTCTGTTGCTGTTGTCTCCTGAAAGGATTCTGAGCTGGTGCGCTTGCCCTTGATATCTTTTCCATCTGGGGTCTTGGTGGAAAAACAATCCTTTGTGACGTGATTGGTACGACCACAACGTTGGCAAGGCTGAGAAGGATTCTGTGATTTTCCTTTCCCTTTACCTTTGCCTTTTCCACCTTTCCCTTTGCTCCGATTCTGATTGGCATTTGAGTTCTGACTGCCACTCTGGCTCTGATTCCAGTTCCTGTTGGATTTGTCATATGGCTTTCTGCCACGCCCTTTGTCCTTGTCCTTTTTGACTGGGCCTCCTGATGACTGCTCCTTCTGCCCCCGATAGTGAAGGGTCTCTGACTGCTTCGAATGAACAACATAATTCAAGTCGAGCAGTATCTGTGTGGTTTGTTGCCACGACAGATTATTCCTTTCTTGCTCTGTTAGGAATCTTAACTGGAACTGTCTGCAGAGATCTGGGTCCATGTTGCTGACAAATCTGTCCTTTATTAACACATCGTTCAGATCAACTGCTGCTAGTCACAACTAATATTTTCTATACTCTCGGAGTCTCGGTTTTACTGGTTTTCGGGTGACGTGGGGCGACAGGCCGGGATCGGTCTCGGGCCTGGGACCGATAACGTGACACGGCGACAACATCCTGCCGGTGTCAAGTTGACTACGTGTCGATAGTCACTTTATGCCAACGGTTTCGAGATCGGTAAAGTAGATCTATCGTCGATATCGGTTTCCGACCGGGGTCGGCGACCAATTTTCGCCGACAGTTACGATTTCCAACGGTGTCGACGTAGGGTAGACACCATCAGTTTCGGTCAAGGACCGGTGAGGAAGAGACACCGTCCCGGCCGGTTTCGATCACGTCTATTGAGATCATGAAACCGACATCGGTGTCGGGATGGAACCGAAACCGATGTCGACACTGCTTATATATCACAGATTATAGCAAATGTGGTGATCAGTCCAGTGCAAAATATGTCACCGGAATGTACAGGGATTGTGAATGATTGCAATCCACCCGGAGGAATAATCTCAACAGCTATTCTGTACTAATGAATTCATCGGAGTTATACTCATTCGACGATTCGAAACCCTTGTCATTTGTAGTAATGACAACTCAGATGGATATATAGGGTTTTCATCAGAATGCTTTTATGTGATGTCAACATATTATGAACAATTCACTTGCATCTTAGGACAAAGGAGTTACGCTTGGAAGGTCTTGCATGGTGGTCACCCAACAGTTGTTAGCTGTTTAATCGGGTGCCACATTCTGCCTTCGGTACTGGGACTATATCAACCAGTCTTACAGCGATGCACTTGTCCTTCCCACTCTTATGTACGGCTATAGTGCCAAAGTGTATCAGGTGGGCTATATATATATATATATACATGGGATAAGTCTACATCGGGGGCCGACATTTCATTTAAATCCACATCGGGGGCCGACATCTCATTTTAATCCACATCGGGGGCTGACAAGCCTAAACATTTCACATCGGGTGTAGACATCTCATTTTAATCCACATCGAGGGTGACATCTCATTTTAATCTACATCGGGGGCAGACAGGCCTAAACGTTGCACATCGGGTGTAGACATCTCATTTTAATCCACATCGGGGGTAGACATTTCATAGCATGCGTAGACACACTTACATCTGAAACCTAACTTGTGAATGCCAACGAAGCCGCATTATTTCTTTTGCATGACATGCGGGAAACACGCAGCAATGCTAAAAGACCACCTCCAGACCCACTTCCAACAAAACAGCAGCCGAAACGCGCTGCGAGATCCACTGTTGCTCGCGAGGTGGAAGAGGATGTGCGGCCGGCCGCCACTGCTGGCACACCTGACCTAGAAGACCCAGATTTAGACAACAATCTTTTGAAGCTTGCGGGTTGCCTGCCTAACGTTTTACAGCTGGCGCAAGCGGACTTCTTAACCGCGCATTCAGCGACGTTCCTGATCCCTGGGGATATATTATTTCATCCAGAACATGGCTTTGTTATCTTTGGGCGCACTGGCAGTCGCACTCGCCCCTCCCTCACAATTCAGAGCTTCCAACTTGGTGAAGATGTCGCAACACAAATTGAAACCTTGCTTCTTTCACCTGCGGTGTATGATATTGACAACGTCTGCGACCTGCAGTTCACCAACCTCAACGTCACAACCTTCTCTTGCTCCCGCCGATCCAGCGTCTCGCATTTGACTGTCGGCTTGAAAACTGTTCCCGCGTATCCAGACGGCATGGAGGAAATGCTAGCAGAGGCTGCAGCAGCTGCTGAGGCTGAACGCAACAACATGTCTGCCAGCCAGGACGAGGAAGATGCGGAGGACGAGGAAGACGCGGCGTTACTGAATATATCCGAAGAGGAGGAGGAGGAGGAGGAGGGTGTGGAGGACGAGGCGGTTGGTGTGCAGCAGGGAGGAGCGGCAGCAGAACCAGCAGAAGCATACACCAATCGGCGGCGTGAGCAGAAGCGCCTGTCTGCTAAGCGGCGTAGGGTCATGCAGGTTGAGGCTGCCACTCGACTAGCACAAGGAGGGGCGGAGGTTCTACCTCCACGCGAACTGGTTTCCTTGCGAGCTGTTCCTACCAGTGACCTGATCCAGGAGGGGCTCGTTGTTGGCAGCCGCGACAGCGCCCTTCTTCTGACCGCTGAGGTGGAAGAGCGCGATGGCAAGCTCGCCTCGTATGCCAAGAGTTTCCACAAGGGCTTGGGCAAGTTCTGTGGAAAAGGTCACCTCCAGTTGCTCGCAGGCTGTGGCGTGGACTCCGAATGCAAGCACTGTGTGGAGTGGAGGCCTGCGCAGGTGAAGGATTCCGAGGGCGCTTGGCGCTGTGTGTCTTTCCAGGCGCACACCTGCACCGCTCTCAATCAGGTGAAGGCGCGCACTGCCAGCACCGCGTACACACCTGCGCAACTTGCCCCCATCGCGTCGAGGAAGCTTGTGGAGAACCCTAAGTACGACGCCACCGGCCTGAAAAGCGATCTCCGGCGATATCTCTGCTTGGACCCTACTCGCAGTTTCGTACAAAGCGTCATGACCATTGCTAGAGCGAAGCTGAACGGCGATCCTTCAGGGGAGCTGGCGAAGCTGCCTGTACTTGCTCAGCTTCTTCGCGAGCAAGGACACAGGTGCGAGGTCCACACGCTGGGGGCCAAGGAAATGGAGGCAGTGCTCGTGGATATCGAGCACAAGGAATTCTTGCAGGAGCAGAAGGCGAAGCCTGTAGGTCAGCGTGATCGGTGGGATAAAAAAAAGGCTCACAAGTACCCCGTGGAGGAGGGTAAGCAATACTGCCTCGGGTGGTCCTTCGCTCCTTGCACGACGATTCAGACGTTAGACAAGTGCATTCCTGTGAGCTTTGGGGACGGGGCGCATATGCGCAACAACTCAGCAGGGATCCTGATGAGCACGGTGACTCGGGACGCCAATCACCACGTGGTGCCTATGAACTACGCATGTCTCCTCATGAACGAGTGTGAGACCTCGCATAGCATGCAACTGATCTTCTCGAAGGAGGCCTACGGTGACGTCTATGACCACCCCGACCGCCGAGAGGTCTCGGATAAGGACAAGGGTTTGGCGGCTGCTTGGGACACCGTGATGTGTAACGGCAGTCTTTTGTTCACCTGTGCTCGTCACCGTGCGGAGGGTGTGTCCACCACGATCAGGCCTGGCGGCTCGGAAGCCCGGGCGTTGTTTCAGCAAGCGGTGAAGGCACCGACGATCCCGAAGCTTGAAGGGATCAAGGCTCAGTATTCCACACGTGCAGCGGAGTACCTTGGAAAGGCCTCTGATCAGTCACAATACATGGCGGTTTGCGGTAAGCTTCACGGTCAATCCGTGAATAGCTGCGTGGAGTGTATGAACGCGGCCAATGAGAAAGTGCGGGCAGACTTTAAGGAAGGTGTGTTCATGACCAAAGCCCTCCTGACGACCGTCGGCCTGTGTGAAAAGAGGTTCACTGAGAACAAGGCCAAAGCTCAATCGGCCACCGGCCAGTTGCCACCCGCCGTGATCTTGGATGTTGCGGAGTCCATGGAGAAGGCACTCACCATCACGAGCGGAATCTCCTTTACTTCAACTGACAAGGTGGTTGCCAGGGTTGCCTCCACGGTGACACCCGGGGTGCGCTACATTAGCACGCTCAGAGCTGGTGAGTCGGCGCAGTGTGATTGCGGAGTCACGGCATTGTCAGGCTTGCCTTGTCACCATAACTTGGCGCATGCGCGGGTGACGGGAAGGAAGTGGGAGGACTACGTGGACCCCTTGAAGACCACCGCTCAATGGAAGATGCAGTATCCCGCGCATATGGTTTTCCCTCCTGTGCCAAACTTGCTGGATTGTGAAGCGCACCCTGCTTATGACCCAGACTTGCTGCTCCCACCTGTGGCGGCAAAGAGGAAGGGCCGCCCAAAGATGCAGAAGCGCAAGCTGGGGGTCTTGGAGAGGATCGGTTCCAAGAAGGCATCCAAGTGCAGCAAGTGCGGTAAAGCAGGACACCGCAGTGATAAGTGTAATAGAATCTAGCTTTCCAACTTAGTGCAGTTAAGTTCAATTGCTAAGTGCTCTTAAGTGTTGTGAAGTGTTGAAAAACTTCAGACTAAACTACTGAGAAGTTGAATTCAGTGCTGAGTGCTGATAAGTTAATGCCAATGAAATTGAAGCATTCTAAGATGAAATAATGCATGCTCACAATTGGCATCACGCATCATTAAGTGATGCATTTGCACACGGAATATTAATGAATGCTTACAATTGGCATCACTCATCAGCAATTGATGCATTTGAAAGTACATGATGTAATGCATGGATGCTAGGATGATCTGGGATGTAATGGCGATTACATGATGTAATGATGTAATGATGCAATGATAATGATAATGATGTAATGATGATAATGATGTAATGATGTAATGATAATGTAATGATGATAATGATGTAATGTAATGATGAGCATGATCTGGGATTGAAATGCAATGCATAATTATCCCCGATGTGGATTAAAATGAGATGTCTACACCCGATGTAGATTAAAATGAGATGTCAGCCCCCGATGTAGATTAAAATGGCATGTCAGCCCCCGATGTAGATTAAAATGAGATATACGCCCCCGATGTAGATTAAAAATGAAGTGTACGCCCCCGATGTGGATTAAAAATGAGATGTCTGCCCCCGATGTGGATTAAAATGAAGTGTACGCGATGTAGATTAAAATGAGATGTCGGCCCCCGATGTGGATTTAAATGAAATGTCGGCCCCCGATGTAGACTTATCCCTATATACATTATATAACTATCATCTTCTGATCCAGAATATGCAATTAAGCATGGTATCATGTTATATGTTATGTATATAGTTCAGCATTCCGAACTTACTCGAGGATGTAGATGCTGAGCAAAAGTTAACGTATAGTCATTGGGATGTAGTTTCCCATCCGAATTTACACTTTATTAGTGATGGTGGGTTTAACGTTGTACAAATTTCAACGTTACTTGTGGATGCAGTGGTTTTATCTAAAGCAATCCATCAGAAATCACCAGATCGGAATATAAAATGGATATGTGTGTGATCCTATCCACCTTCTTCCCTCCTTGAGGAAGTGTGAACGCATAGGCAGGTCAGTTGCCTATATACCTTATAGCTTATAGCTTACAGCTTATAGCTTACAACTTATAGCTTATAGCTTGCAGTCCTTGTAGGAAGCAGCTTATACAGTTTTAGGGTTGTTGCCCAACAGTTCTTGGGTTGTTGCCCGAAATATTGTCATGTCCGTGCTGATTTCAGCATGACAAATATGCCAAACACGAAGTGTTTCCTATTATATAGGTGGCATTTAGGGTATGTTACGTTACAGTGACCCTTATCCCCCACAGTGATGTTAGGGTGTTACTTGCCATCAGTAACCCTAAAATATGTTAAATTAAAGCAGTATAAACATTTTGCAAAGATATTTAAGCAAAACTGCATTTAATTTTACACTGTGTGTTACGTGGTTTTCAGGAGGTATGTTACACCCCTGACACACACATTTAATTTTAGGGTGTTACAGGGTGTTACAAGTGCTGAAAAAATCAGGGAATATTTATTGATAGCTGAATAATTAGATCAGCGAAAAAAATCAACCTGATTTTTTCATTTTGAAATCATGCGTGTGAACTTTTTACGCATTTCGTTACAGCCAATATGTACACCCCTATATATTACACACCTAATATCTAGGGTGTTACACGAGATATGACCATGGTCATTATGTTTTTCTGATACCTTAATAGGTATACAATCATAATTTAAAATAAAATGGGGTCGAAATTTCAGTTTTGAAATTTATCGCCAACGATTTTCACCCATTTTGGACCTTTTTCGGACATTAAATATTTACCTCAGTAACATATCTCGGTGTGTGCGTGAGTTGCAAGTTACAGAACTATTGCAACTTACTTCACTTTTGCACATGACAATTTTCATGGCACAATCGTGAATATCTCTGATAATCAACATGTGTGGTTGATCATAAATGTGGGTTTTACTGATTTGAAACCCATGGAAGTTAATGCACTCCCTGATGATATAATAGGTATATCAACTGTGAGCGGATTAACCACTTAAGTGATAACTTATCAGAACCTATGATATGTTTGAGCATATGGCTGTGCACTAAGAGCATATCAAAGGGATATCTCTAGATTCCAAACATATCAGGACACAACTTGATAATAATCCAAGCAGTTCAGCACAACACAATGTGTGTGTGTGTGTCCACAACAACCTATGTCAGCTCAATATATATGTACTGATCTGAGTAGGTACATGATTTTTGTGCTGATCATTACTGAATCAATTGTCACAATGCGGTATGGTTGTTGTTCTTGCTCCAGCGATAATGAAAAGGTATGGACAATGTTCAGCAGTTACCAGCTGCATTGTGAACACTGTATACTGCCTTCGGGTCTGGAGATATTCTCCATCCAGCCCTTCAGCATGTAGTTTTATCCTGTTACCTTAGCTATCGCCATTACTGACATCCAACACGCACATGTGTTTGTTGGATGGTATCTATGTTATCATACACATAGTTGACATTATAGTTGATCATTTCACTTACTGAGTCAGTGAATGTCATTATACATAGCAATGTCAGTGGTGTGTGCATTGTGCAGTACTTACTGATTTAGTACTTGTCAGTGTGTGTGTGATTGTTCACTATACACACTATTCTTGTATGTAGGTGACTTCTGGTGTTACAATATACCCAGATGATTTATCATGCAGGATGATGATCAGTATACCATGTACTGAGTAAATCTAGCATGATATATATATCAGGTTAGGGGTTATTGTAATCCTGTATACTCTCATTTATAATAATGAGTTGCTTGTTTATTTCACATGTAGTTCCGGTGAGCATTCCATGCTGGAAACAGCAACTCAGGCAGTGGGGACCCGCTGCCGACGGTGAAACAACGGATCACTAAACTCGGATATACAAACGATATATACCCGAGATGAGTGACACAGGCTGACCACCGAAGATGACATACAGGAATGACACTAGACTGTACGAACTAGTCGTAGTGTCAATTCCAGCATTCCATCCAGTAATCCACCATAGAACGTACATGCTCTTCCCAAATCCTCCGTCGGAGCATGACGAGCTAATTATGGTGTTAAGATTACCTTCCGGCACCTTACACTAACATGGGTTCTAATATAGCTTAACATGCACTGCAGTATGCTTTGTGCAATGTATAATGTATTACAATGTGATGCCATGTGTTCCAGTTGTTAGCGTGATCAAACTGGTATATATACTACAGCTGGTATCGTGATCAAGCTGTTATGAATAATGCATGCACAATCACAGTGATGCCCAGTATAATAAAGTACAGGTGGTGAAATGCACATCTGTGGCATGCACTCTGTATGTACTCATGATAGTGTATACTTGGAAGTATGTGTGTGTGTTGCTGCAGGTATATTTATCTCCACACACTCGACTTTTTGCACACACTATGATTGCTGCAGAGTATACAATGATATGTCATGTTGAGAGAGAGAGTGTGCGTGTGTGTGTAAGCTATCACACAGCATTCATGCGTCCACACTCATGATTGTATGTTGGTATAATCTGACAGTGAATAGAGTATAGTATCTCAGCAAACATCAGAGTATATATGGCATGGTGCAGTATATTGTCATCACGCGTCCGTTCAGAATAATCCCGGATAGTATACATATATGCTGTCAGGACATCGTGACGCGCGCTGATGATGAATCAAAAGATTATTGCAAGTATCGATGATGAAGGTATGTTGATGAAACTTCGCATACTGGCATCGTCATCAAAAAATTGCAAAATAATCATCGTGCACAGTGAGCGATGTGCTGCGATCATGAAAACCGTAATGGTGTGCGCTGATGATTTTTGAGTACATCCCGTCGCAGTATGTCTAGCACATGATACGAGAGTTAGTTTTCCGCGCAGATAATGATTCCGCTGATAATTTCTGCGTCCGCGTCTCATTTGCGAATTTTTGAACAGCTGCGAATCATATATGCGCGTACATCTCATCGCTGCGCGCATGTATGCCGTATGCACACCTTATTGCGCAGTATAGGTGACGCTCAGCTGATATATGCGACCTGCGATTGCGAATGTGTCGATATCCTCGCGCACTATCCTCGCTTATACAACGGTCAGTATATGCAGTATATCAATATTCGTGCGATTATGACGCCAGTTATTACTTGCGCTCCGCAACCTGCATACACAAAATTTCTGATATCTACGCTGCACTCACACTAAAGTTCTCGTTCGTGCCTTGACGAGGCAGAATACCATCTGATAAGGACTGACAAGCGAGCCCTTAGTATATAATATAATATGATAGAAAGCGCGGTGTTATTGGACTGTAACACGCGTGCAACTTATGAGCGGGGATGAGTGCAGACTTCTGACGAAGATACTGCTGTAGCACAACGCTACGCTCATCTATACCGAATGCCTCCCATCTCATAGATGGTACCGCTATTGGGTTGTGAACCCAAGGCATTGGTTGAACGACTAGTATCGGCTGAACGACTAATGCGTTTGCCATATGATACTGCGCATGCTTGTTCAGAACATGCTAGAAGCGAAGATGCATTCTTCTCCGAACCATTCGGTACTTCAAGATAGGATCTTGCTTCGCCATACTCGAGTCCGACATACGGCCTCTCGATGATATGTGTCATTCAAGTCTTACCTTGAATAAATGACAGATGATGTGACTTATCATCTCGATGACATGTACAGTCATAGTCGACCGTACTGACGACTGTCTGACGACTGTCTGTCATTATAATATATGACATGACTCGACATGACATGACATGACATGGTATGACATGTCTGACAGGTATGACACGTATGACATGTATGACATGTATGACACATGTGTCATCGGTCATAACCCTTACAGGGGCACTGTGAAGACACACGCATTTGCGGG
>LGRX02016668.1:0-25898 GCA_001247695.2 Cymbomonas tetramitiformis
GCAATCTTGACCTGCTAAATCCACAGATGGCCCTTCACATCTAGGCAATCTTGACCTGCTAAATCCACAGATGGCCGTACCTATCGCATCTGATGTTGCAACACTTCGACGTGCTAACATGATCAACGATGGGAGGCGGTTGAGGGCCTCTTCATCTCATTAGTAGGCACAACGGATTCATAAGAGCCACCGAACGAACCTTTCCCATGGAGTGAGTGCTTGATGAAAAGCGTTTGCTCCTCAAGATGGTCATAAAACTGTATGAGGTGGCTGAAGAAGTCACCAAAAAACTGGGACATGGTGGACGCTACATGAAATAGCCTGCGAGACCAATGCCGTAAGTCATACTGCCAGCACGTTTGACCGTCATCCTCGCACGGTGTGTGCCTTGGGGTTCAAGGACAAGAACCCGGCAGCTCAGCCAAGCGATACAGAGAATGCACTTGAGTGAGAGTCGGGCAGTGCTCAAGTATAGGCTGATGATACACTCCGCATACGCTCCGTCATGCTTGAGGGTTCAACCGGCCACTGACACTAGTATTGTGTGATTGGCAAAAGTGGCAATCCAAAACAAAACCTCCGAAAGGAAATTTTGCAGATAGGCAGCAGGTGTTCCCTGTTGGAACTAACCAAGAGTGTCGAGTTTGAGATGTGAGGAGTCGTACCTAGTGCATGGGACGGAGTCGCACCTAGTGCATGGGGCGAGGTGTGTAGGAACTCTGATCTCAGGAAGTTGGCTTGCCGTGAAGGAGCAGTGTTTCAGGTAGATGTAGAGGTTTATATCCTGGCACGTAGCCTGTGAATAGCGACAACGGGAGCGCCTGCTTTAAAAGACTATGGAATTTCTTTCTTGAGCAGAAGAACACCCAAAATGCGAAAACAATTTATCCCGAGGGCCAACTGATGGTGAAAGGATCGATCCTCCCCACTTGAACAACTGGGTGGTATACCCGTGTGAGCTAGAAGCACTGGAGGCCTTCACCTTCAGATTGTGAAGCCATTTCAGGTTCGCCGCTATGCCGCTCACTTCTGCACAGACCGCCACGACAACGCCCGCGCGTCGCCCAGCGTCTTGTGCGGTACTGTTCAGCACCCACACACCCGACGCTGGTGACCAACACTACTTGTGAAGCGACGTTTCTTGGGATCGAAATATGCCCAGATTTGGAGTCTCTATCAAGAAAAGTTGCGTCAAGCCCGGTGACCGAAACCGAAGCCGCATCCGAGACGAGGACTTCGGAGGACTTTCCCGAGAGGTTGGTAAAGCAACCGCGGTATGACAAATCCGGACAATATTGAACTTGGTCTCCGCAGATTCAGCACACTCTAGTCATCAAAATTTTGCCGATTACGCGGGGAGCTTGTTTAAGCATAATGAAGATCGTTTTGTACTGACTCTGCGAAGACCATGTTCAATGTTTTCCCCATTTGCCATACCTCACAACACAGGCTCGCTGGCGCACTCGTTTGCGTCATTCTAAGTATCGTTTGTGTGAGCCCATAAGATATTAAACCGATCCTCGAGGGCCACTCGGAATCGGTTTACACGAGACGAGATGTAGCCGACCTGGGTGGCAGATGAACCAACGAATTCGCTGCGGAAGTTCCCGAGTGCGCCCTCACAAGCTCTTGCTCGAAACATTTTTGTTCCCTTTCCGCGTTGCCAGAACTGTGGTATTCGAGAAGCCAATCACTCGAACGCCATAAATTGAAAAATTTCTTTACAACACGTCTCGCGTCTCCGAACGGTGCCCTTTTTTCTTCAGGCCGCAAGACCTGCCACAAAGCCCAGCACATATGCTAGGTAGCTGCGAGCGGGTGTAGGCTACCGAGGACTTCGGGGCCACACAGCAGCTTGCAGGTTCGCCTTTTGCCTGGGGCAGCATTCTGGGACTAGGGACGTGGACTGGATTCTTGGCGTTTCGCCTTGTCTCGTGTGCAACGAGCAAGAACCGGCGTACAAGAGGCCAAAGTCGCATATTCAACAAGATATAAGAGCTAACATACTTATCGCCAAAACTGCATACTTTACGACTGACAGGAACAAGCATAGACTTGCCTAGTTTGCAAACTTCCTAACGAATACGAACCGGTAAGCAAGAAGCCAAGTCTACGTTCCATGCGAGGCGAGAGTGGAACTGAGACTTCAAAGCGGACCGTTAAGTTGAGATCTTCCGATTTGAACGGCTGCAGCGGTTGCGTGAGGCTTGCGGGCGACGCATCAGTAACGTGGCTGGCTGAATGTTGCGGCGGCCTCAGTAGCTTGTGGAGAACCTAACAGTTGGCCAGGGGCAGACGTCATTTCGAGACGAACCGATAAACACGGAGGTAAAGAGCGAACACCTCGTTATGCGCTCGACGAGAAACCAAACAGAAAAATGCAGCGTAAATATGGAGAGTGCCATACCAGCTGATGACGCTTCTCGATACGCTGCTCGATGGCTGCCACTTGCCCGCTATGTTGCGTCAATCGTTCGGTCAGAACACTGTGCTGGAGTTCCAGCTGAATCACACGCTCAAACCACTTCTCCGAGTCCTCCCTGTTTCATGCTCAGGAACCCCTACTCACCAGAAGCAGACGAGCTGGGTACCTCATGAAAGCACTTCGAGGAGAACATTTTCGGCATCTTGTGAGGTCATAGCACGAATCCTTCGAGTGAGTTAACAAGGTATCGACCCTTACATCGATAACTTGAATGGGAATGCCTTTCGTTAGAACGAGTAACGATGAAACTCCAATAGAAGAGGCGCACCGTAGTTTCGTCCGATAGTAAACGTCCTCGAAGACATAAAGAGCAAGCATGAGTAGTACAAGAAGTGATGGGATCCATTGCTGGAAAGTTCCAGTTGCACAAGACATCGGCGTGATACTTTCTTGAAGACTTTTGATGCGACCAAAAAACCGATTCTATTCTAGTTTGCATGTGAGATGTCGAGGAAAATACGGTCAGAGAGAAGTTCCGAAAGAAGTAGCCGGAAAAAACGAAAATCGCATGGCGATAAAAAGCTTGGCACTCCGGTGTGCCACGCGCTCGAAATCACGTTCGCACCTTAAAAACTATTTGCTTGAAGTTGCGAATAAACGCAGTAAGCAAGGTCCTCAGTTTTCCGATATGTCCCAGAAGCGGTCGAAACGGTATGATACGTTTATACACAATAGTAGGGTTACTTCAGTCTTGGTGAGGGTCGGATTTAGCGTTACTCTGGCTGAAACCAGAGCCTCCGGACGCGATTTTTTCCCCACTTTTTTCAAGATTATAGATTTATTTTTCTGTACTATTGTTACTGCTACTGTTACTGTTACGGTTACTGTTACTTACTGTTACTGTTACTGTTACTGTTGCTGTTACTGTTACTATCACTGTTACTATCACTGTTACTAATAATAATAATAAAACATTTACGCTAGCAAAGGGGACAAAGTCCTGAGAGTGCGGTATCCCTGCAAAGCAGGCTAGTGAAGACACCAGGGGCTACTCCCTCTACTATAGCGCGCCCACAAAGGGGCTCAACCCACTTTTCAGCAGGGTGACATCTAGAGAAAAAGCTAGGCGCTAAGCAAAAAACTCTAGAAGATGGAGAAGCAGCCATGGCCGGGTGAGTGGAGGGGTGGCTGAATCTGAGCGGTGGGGAAGGAAGTCGAAGAATTAAGGGGGTATTTGGAGACGTTGAGGAAGGGGGTCATGGTGGGCGGGGGAGGGGGTGGTGGGGGAGGGGGGGGGGAGGGCCCCTCCCCTAGGGGACGGGGAACCATCTTGTATTGCAAGACTTTTGAAAATTACTGCAGAAGGGTTTGAAGAAAGTCGTTTGATTGCTGCACAGCTTCTGTTTCTGTCATGGTCTCACTGCTCGAGATGTCAACTGTATGCGGGTCAGTGTTTAAGGTGGTAGTGGTGTTTAACAGAAACACGTCTCGCCTATTTTTGGTGTGTTGTCTACAGATTCTTGAAAGTTTTTTGAGGAGAGGTTTAATCTTGCCACGGGGAACACCTATCGTGTTGAGGACAGTACCAAAAAGAGGAGGGAGGTATCCCATGAGTGTAAGTACTTTGGGCCATTTCACGGTGCTAATAAAGGGCTTTGAATTTGCGTTGGTGATTGTCGTGTCATGGTGACCACCATAATAATGCTCAGCATCACTCTGATGATAGGGAGGGTCTTGAGTGGGCCATGGGCAAAGCGAAGAAGGAAGTACTTTGTCGCTTTCGTTCATAACTTCATTCCAAATATCAGGGCTGACTCCTGTGTATTCTAGCCTCTTCTCCGTGACTCTGGACTTAGGAAGTACATTGAGGAACCATCTGGCAATCTTTTTCTGTGTGGGCCTCCAATCAAAGGCTGGTTGAGTATCACTGGGTGCACTGTCTATAGCTATGATAACGACATCCGAAAAGTCATCCTTATAGCATCCGCCACCTGGAAGAACGTAGGGGTCATCACCTGTCCAATAACCATGTGGGATGAATGGAATAGTGTTATGCGGGAATCTGAAAACAAGTTTAAAACCTTTGTCGAACCATCTTTTTTGGTTTTTGGGAGACAGCGGAAGAATCCATGTTCCTGAAAATCCGGGGACGGTGTTGGCCGCTTTATGTCCCATTTCCAAGGTAGTCATAACCGCCGAAGATTTGCCCTTTTCTTTCCCATCAAAGGGGGGATTTCCATAAACGATTCTGCCGATGCCTGTTATCGGATCCACGTAGGCATCCCAAGCGAGACCATCAAAGCCAATTTTCCCATGATGGCAAAAGGGCCTGAGAGCTTTCTTCATTCTTGTGGTGGGTATGCATCTTCTCGAGTGAATTCTAGGGTGGGCATTTAGTGGGTTGGAGAAAAGTTCACAGCCGTTTTTGTCAAGGTTCCTGTCATCCACCAAAATATCTAAGAGGCTTCTTCTGATTGCGTAACAATTTTTAGGATCCCCCGATTCAAACTTACATGCATTGAGTGCTTCGTGGATATCGTGTGCCCTATCCGAGTACTCCGCAAGTGAGCATGGAACTACTTTGTTGGAAAGGCGGTGCCAGGCCAAAAGTTTCCAAAACTCTTTCTTCTGGACATATTGGAGTTCGGGATATTTAATTGTCCCCGTGACATGGTTCACTTCAGGTTTAGCGGTCACAGCAATGGTATTCTTTTTTGAACTTGATGGTCGGTACATGCTAGCTTCCGGGAGAGCGTGTAAGTATAATTCCTCCTTCATTTCCTGTCTAAGGTCAGCAAGTGGAAAAAGTTTCGATGGCTCTGTTTTGATGTATGTGGTACCTTTTCCACTGTTACTGTTATTGTTACTGTTACTGTTACTGTTATTGTTACTGTTGTTGTTACTGTTATTGTTTGCACTGCAGCCAAATTGTAATATCTGAAATATTGACCTTTGTTTGTTGACAGGTATCGAGCTCCACTATAGCCAAGATATAGCCAAGGCCTATAGCCAAGATTAACACTATTTTGACGGATTGTCATACTGCTAATACTGATCCTGTTTTGCTGGAATAGTCACACCGCTTGCTTTGTGACTCTTCCTATAGTAGTGTGTATGACTGTCACCCGAACCCGAATCCTAACTGTTTATGCCCGTTATATCGGGTTAACTTATCAACTTTAACACATTCTGAGAAAACCCGCTTCACTGAGTGAATATATCCCGAGTCCTAGGGGTATATCCAACAGGTTTGGCCCCACGCACTCTTTATTTAGACACTGCGTAGTTTGGCCATGTCAGGCTAAACTGTGAAAACAAACACACAGTGAAGCACTACAAGTCGGGTGCTACGCTCGCATATGTCAACCGTGAAAACTGTGAAGCTATACACAAGATAATACGATGTGTTATAGCTTCCGCCGAAAGAATGTGATGACAGCCCCTAAGGTGTCAGGTGTGGAAATGACAGATGCTATGAACTGTCTGACTACCGAAGTCGATATCGGAGATGGCGCTGATGACAGTGAAGAAGTCATAGTAGTCGAGCCATATCGGTGATGACACAGATGACGATGACACTGTCGGCGTGCCAAATCCAGCACACCACCTCGAGTGAGGTGGGCAGACCAGAATGAATACACTCATACCAATCTCCAGTCCAGACCAGAAAGAACCACAATCATGCCTGCCAGGGCTGAAAACCCCAAAAAGCTGGACAAAGTCCACACGGTCCTGGCAGGCCTATCAGCTCCCTGTCTCTAGTGCCACTCCTCCACCGGGGGAATAGTATGCTGCTGTGCCCTGAGGGTCCGCACACCGCGGTGCCATGCAGCCGGATGCTTCGTCAGGGATATGACAAGGAGTACCCGAAGGCAGGTCCAAGTCACCCCGTCACCGTCAGACTTACAGACAAGGGAAGATGTAGGGAGGGTCACAGCGGGTGGAGGCAGAGGCTCTCACGTACGAGACAGGTGCCGGTCACGGGTCCCCGAAGGGTACATAAGGTCGTAGGAGTCAAGGTACGGCATGCAACATTCACATAACAGGTCTTGTGCATGCTTGCTAAACCTCTAGGCTAACTGTCATTCTATCGGTTGGTTGTATTCTGCACATATTTTCAAAACCAAATCATAAAGTACCTGCAACAAAGTACCTGCAAAGCACAGTCAGATACAAAACCCAAAACAGGACAAAACAGAGGGTACTCACAGTCAGATCATGCTGCTGCTTTCTGAGTAGGCCTCCATGTCGAAAATCCAAAAGATCTGGCAGCCTGAATCACTGCCTTTTGCATATCCATGTAGCTGTCAAAGAGCATGTTGAAGTAGGGCACGGTGTTCTTGGTGGGAGGAACCGGCTTGGTGTAGGGGTCTGCCAAGTTCTTCTCCGAAGGTACCCTCCAGCATATGATCCAGCCCAGTCTGACAAAGTCTCCGAGCATATGGAATCTGACCAGAACATGCTTGATCTTCTGGGATAGCGGGATGTTCTCAGCAATAGATCTGCATGCATCATTATCCAGGAGAAGAGGAACTGGAAGCTCCAATCTGGGGCAGGTTGCTGAGGCTGGTAGGTATTCTGTGCTTCTCATATTCTGATAGTCCACTGGCCTGCGGTCTGATTCTGAATAAATCTCGAGCTCATCTGTCACTGACTTGCCATCAGGCCTGACACCACCGACTCCTGTACCCGTAGGTGTAGTGTAGTCCAGGAGTTTAGTCAGGAGAGTGCCCGGCTGTAACCCAGGGTAGCTGAATGCAATGTCAGTGGCGACCCTCTCTGCTTCAGTGATCTCAGAATCAAGTCCAGTAGTAGAGGGTGGCTGTCCTTGAATAGGGTGTTGGATATAGCCGAATATTTCTGTCAGCATACACATGAGAGATACTACCCGCTGAGCTGCAGTAGATGCTGCAACATATTCTGAACCCGTAGAAGATGTCTCTGTGATAGTCTGTCGGACTGTACCATACTGTAGAATCATGCCACAGAAGAATATCACCATGCCAGAGTATGATCTAGCTGAGTTTTCCAGGTCTCTGGCCATGTCAGCATCGGAGTACACAAACAGTGTGAGCACACGTGCTGGCCTCTCAGGGTAATAGAAGGCCATCCTGTAGTGTGCCGTGCAGTCCAGATACTGTGCAATTCTGATAAGAGCCTTCATTGAGTCCTCTGAGGGACAGGCCACAAAATGTGATAGGTAGATAACTGCATAGTAGATATCTGGCCGTGAAGTCCTGCTGTGCCAGAGCAGAGACCCAAGGATAGACCGATAGGGCTTTACCAGAGTGAAGTCAGGGTCTGCTGGTCTCGATATCACAAGCTTAGAGTCCATAGGTGTGCGGAAGGGTCTCTCGGGTATGTTGTTAGCTGTCATAAGGTCCTTAATTTGCCGAGACTGATTGAGGTACACCCCCTGGTCATCATGTTGTACTGTCATCTGAAGGATAGAGGATATATGACCCAAGTGTTTGGCCTTAAAGGTTGCTCTGAAAGCAGTCCAGAAGGCCCTCTCAAGAGCCGTGGAACAGGCCATACCAAAGTCATCCACATATACCACACACATAGCCTTAACCGTAGGCGTGTAGATGAAATAGATACAGGCATCATGTGTAGACTGCCTGAATGAGTGTCCCATGTATTTGAAACTGAGCATAAACTGTTTAACCATCCTCTGCCATGATGCACCGGCAATCTTGAGGCCGTACAGCGCATATGAGAGTAATGCATAGCTGTAGCCCTTAAAAGTATAGCCAGAGGGAAACTGAATCCACACGGGGAACTCAAGCTTAGCATGCATAAAGGCCTGAGACACATCCAGATGTGACACCACCAGCTGGAATAGAGCTGCAAATATGAATAGCAGTCTGAAAGCTGATATCTCTGGGGTAGCTGAAGAGGTCTCCCACGGAAGGTAGCCTGTAGTTCTGCTGCCGTCACCAGCCATACGGGCTTTAAATATCTGATAGGGCTTGCCTGCTCCAGTAGGGTCAGGTTTGAATGGCATAGACAGTACAAATAGTGTAGTAAGGTACTGTGCACTAGCCGGAGGTGTTCCCAGCTTGAGCTTCTCCTGATTAACCATATCACCAACCTCCTGATCCATAGCTTTTAGCCAGTCTTCAGACTGTGGTGAGGATAGGGCCTGTTTGACACCGTGAGGTAGCTTAATCTCTGGTGCTGAGACCTCAAGCATATTGGGTAATAGTAGAGGTAGGAGCATCAGAGAGAAACTGCTCCATGCTGCTGAAACTGCCAAACATGTATTCTGCTCTGAGGTCACTGCTGAGGTTGTCAGAGAAGGGCAGGTAAGCTGCTGAATGAGTGGATGGGAAGATAATCAGGTTGGCCGGGAGATCAATGTGCCAACCAGCCGGTTCGTCGGGGCAGGGCTCCAGGATAACACCGTAGGGCCTCCTGTTGCCTCTGTGGGTGGAGATGAGAAGTGCACTGTAGATAGGTGCTCTGATTGTCTGACGAGCCTTCACAATAGTCCAGATAGGGTAGTGTTCATTAATGCCATTTAGCTTTCTGTAGCAGTCCAGATAGTGCAGTAGGTCCCGATAGTGCCGACCATCTGATGTCTGTGATACATATCTGACTGCCATAGTCCAGGTAACTGTGCCATCTGTCTGGATAAGCTGAACACATGCGTGTGACTCCTCTCCGTCAAAGAAAGAACCAATACCATGAATCCTCGAGTCTGCTGTGTCAAAGCTGTCACTGAACGGCTGCGGTCTGTCATAGAATGCATCAAACTCCCGCTCTGCCTGATGCGTGGGTCTGGAAAGGAGCCCAATATCTCTCCCATGTCCTGATGATTATGAATCCAGTGAGGCTTGCCAACATAGTGTACCATATTTGTCTCAGTATCCAAGATCTTATATGCCAGAGAGCTGACTGATACACCGACAAGACGGCCTGACCAGGCCGCCCGCTGGGACTTCCTAGACATGCCAGGCTGTCTGGAGTTCCTCTGCTGCTGAGACATAATGACATAGCAGTTTTGGCCGAAGGCCTTCAGTTTTGCATAGCCATAGTGGTAGCCTCTGATCTGATGAAATGGTGTTGAAGAGATGTTCTTGTGAGTAGAGAGGTTCCATATGAAGCCAGCATGGGTGGCAGCCAGAGGCCAGTAGTCCTCGGGCATGCCAGCTGCCAGCCCAAGTGCCACCATCAGAGCCCCAATCATACAGTATCCCCGTCCCCGTCCCCTGGGCCCCTCCCCGTGGGCCCCCAGGTGACAGCAGTCTCAGTCCGTCCGAGGCATCCTCCTGTCCCACAAGCATGCTCACATCTGCCATGGCACAGCCTAGGAAGCCGAGGACAACAAGTGTGGAGACGAGGGCATGTCTGTAGAAGGGTACACCACCCCTACCTACACCCCTACGCAGGGCAGGTCCAGTGACGGGCGGTGGGGGGTCATAGTACTGTCCTTCCCCTGAGCCACGGGGCTCAGGGCTGTCGGGCTCGTCCGAGGCCCCGACTACGGACCCCGCAGACACCCCGTGTCCGCTGGCAGGGAGGTCCATAGCCGTGGCATATAGTCCAGCTCCTGCGGTGACAGAGCACGGGCCAGAGCTGGGAGGGAAGGGCACTACCGGAGGCGGTGCTCGTGGTACCCTCGAAGTCGTTGCGGCCGAAGCCGGCAGGGTGTCGTACCACTGGGTGGGCTGGGTGTGATCCTCACACCACAGCCTGTCCCAGTGGTCCTGCTCCCTGTCGGTGAGGCCGGGAGGAGTAACAACCTTTGAAACGAAAGGGACCGCCGAAGCTCCACGGAAGGGCCGGGCTCCGGTCCAGCCACAGACTCCAGCTGTGAGCTCCAAGACCTCGGCCCCCAAGCCCTTCCTTCCTCCCGGGTCTCACTGAGATGTTGTTCGGTCATTGATTGAAACCGAAGATCACCTGCCAACACCATGTCAGCGAACAACCCGGAGCCAGGCTCCAGGGGTGTCTCGTGTGCGAAGAGCGCTGACACGGGGTGCATACAGGTGTCTCCATGCTCGGCATCGCCCGGTGTGTCACCCGATAACGGTGCGGCAGGATCCAACGTCTGAGCGGTCCCGTCTAACACCACACCTGCGTCGAGATGCGACTGGGTAGACGCAGGCTGTGGGTCACACGGTGAGCATGTGATGCTCGGGTCCGCACGGTAGAACGACGAAAGATCAAGCGGTGTCACGGCAGCGGCAGAGTCCATGCGGGCATCGACCGGTGGGGTTGGCGTGGTGTCACGATCGACACCACCCACCCCGAAGCTGCCAAAATGAACTCTCCCTAGAGAAAGGGAAGAGTACGGCTCCTGAAGATCTTGCTCATCGTAGCCCGCCTCCTCCCCTGCATAGCAAAAGGCGTGAAACTTTGCGGAAGCCTTCCGCTGGAGTCGATCCCACTCGTCATGTTGTTCCTGAGTGTAGGATCCATGCTCCCAATAAGGCTGGCATTTTACCGGGTACACACACTTTTGCGCACTGCCCCCACGAGGCCATTCTCTCTACACACACTTTTGCGCACTGCCCCCACGAGGACATTATCTATACACACACTTTTGCGCACTGCCCCAAATGTCCGATTCCGACATTTTTAAATGGGTATGGCACCGCCACGCAGGCCCGTCAACGAAAATGTTGAGTAAAGTTTCGATGAGACGAATTCACGGAACCACTACCCATGGATGGCGGCTGGTGACCTGGTATGGTAGTCACGGATTCATGGTAACACAGGGGTAAAATGGGGTAAAATCGTGATTCCAGGTGGTAATACCAATGGTAATACCAAAATGGTATTACCAATGGTAAAGGATTTTGGGAATTTGGCACTTTACCACACTAGAGCATGGTAAAGGATTATGGGCCTTGGTATTACCGGTAAAATTACCGGGTAATACCGGTAAAGGTATTACCAGTGGTAAAACCAGTGCCAGCCTTATTGCGAGCCAAGCATCCCACTCAGAGTCAGTCCACTCCTGTGGTGCCCAAGCGGGTGCATGAGAGGCCTCATCCCCCTGGGTGAGGTAGGCGGCAAAGGACAGGGAGCCGTCGTCCGGGTACGTGCACACCGACTCCGATGAGTCACAAATGTCTGGTGTGCCGTGCTCCCAACAGACTGCCTGAAAGGCCTCCTCCGAATGCTCGTAAGCTGCCTGGTAGCGAGCTGCCAGAACATCGGTGAAGGCCCCTTCGGCCAGAGCCTCGGGGTCAAGCCGCATGGAGTGTGCCGCCAGGTGCTGCATGTGTGTACAGTCCGCCTGGCGGTGCCTTCCACCGCAGGACCAACAGTTCCCGTAGAACTGTTTGGAACCCGGGTGGAAGGTGACTCGGGCCTTCTGCTTCTGCCCCTTGCCCTTCTTCCCTTTGCCTTTGCCTTTCCCCTTCCTGCGGATTCCCTGCGGCCAATTCCCCCCCTTCGGCAAGGGGGAGGCAGCAAAACGGAAATTCTTCCCCTTCCCCTTAAAGGGGTGGGAAGACCGTCCAGGGTAGTAAACATCACGCGGGCGGGTAGGGCGTAGGTCAGGGGCTCCCTTGGGGTCCAGACCGCCACGTTCACCGTGGCGGTGCCCTGCATCATTGTAAAAGGCGCTTGTCAGTTGCTTCGCTTTCCCTAGTGTGTTGTAGACCCGCTGAATCGCGAGTCCACAGCTCACCAGGGTCAGCTCTGCCTGTGTTTTGACCTTTTCAATCGCGCAGTCCTCGTGCACCTGTTTGTAGGTGACGGGACATGTGCGACGAAGGAACAAACGTACCGCATCTTCCCTCGAGATGTCGAGGCTGGAGTGTTGCCCCAAGTCCGTCGCAGCGTTACTGACAGCGTCAGTGAAAGCTTTGATGAACTGTTTGGGGTTTACACCTGCCGGGACCTCTACTGTGGGGGTAAAGATGAAGTCAGTTTTGTCAAAATCCTCCAGGTCAGGCATCACGTCCCTCACTAAGGCAGTTAAAATAACCTTGCCGTCGTCAGGGAAGTAACGATGTGCTTCCCGTACTGAAGCGAGCGCTGGACCGCCACAGAGATACTCCAACAACTCCTTTAGGAGTTTGTTTGCGTTGGGCATCACTGTGGCGGTAACGTCGTCCAGACGGAAAGCATGCGCGTAAAGGATGTTAAACCTTGTGAGGCGCGAGGTAAGCTCCTCAACGAGGGAGTCAAGTAGTGAGCGAGCATTAGACTCGTCACCACAAAACCTCCACTCGTCGATGGCGTCCCCTTTGCCACACAGCTTAGATTTAATGCCCCTTACTAGCGCCTCAATCTTCTGGTGGTCATCAAGGAAAGCCGCTGACTCAGAATCAAACTTCTTTTCAGCCGCTGATTGTTGTGATGCCGCGGCTACTGGTGTGGGCACCAGTTGATCAAACTGCAGTTGCCTCTTAGATGCACCAGCTGGGTGCGCTCTCAATCTTGCTTGAGCCATCAGCTGATACGGCGTAGAGGCCATGCCGGAATTTACAGTTGCGGTTCTCGAGCGTTAGTGAAGAAAATCCAAGAATTCAAAATGTTCGGTAATTAAGGTTCTAAAAAATACACTGCAAAGTTCTCGCCAAGAGAAAACAAATTTACACTTGAGCAATCTATAGAAAATAAGGGCAGGGGCTTCAAATGCGGGGTCAAAGGTTCAAAATTTACAGCCGCGAAATAGGGTAAGGTAAGAGAGGGTGGCGATCGTGTTGTGAGGCTTGATGTCGACGCGCGTGCTGCTTCGGAGACTGCGGCTAGCTAGACCGGTCCATCTTTGTCCTAAGCAATTGTGCTCACGAACGGAAAATCTTCCTCTCTCTCACTCTACCCCTTTCGTGACTAGTGCGTTCTAGAACCTCATGCCCCGATCTTCAGCCCCGAGCCCCTATAAAGGCTTTAGCCAGCCATAATTGGCGGTTTTAACTAACCACCTTAGGCCGGTGGTGGGCGCAAACCTGTGAAAACAAACACACAGTGAAGCACTACAAGTCAGGTGCTACGCTCGCATATGTCAACCGTGAAACTGTGAAGCTATACACAAGATAATACGATGTGTTATAGCTTCCGCCGAAAGAATGTGATGACAACCCCTAAGGTGTCAGGTGTGGAAATGACAGATGCTATGAACTGTCTGACTACCGAAGTCGATATCGGAGATGGCGCTGATGACAGTGAAGAAGTCATAGTAGTCGAGCCATATCGGTGATGACACAGATGCCGATGACACTGTCGGCGTGCCAAATCCAGCATAAACGCCGACGCTTGAGATGGAGTGAGGGGCTCCTCTACAGTAAACACTCATATTTAATGAAACAGAGATCTGGCTCCAGCCAGCCAAATCACTAAAATCGTGACCCCCCCGCCCGCGCCAGCGTGCTAATGAATTCGTTCATTAGAAGGAACGCGATCCATGAGCCAGCCAGCGCCATTCGTTATCTTCCTCAGCCTTACAAACTACTGAAATTTTCGAGAAAACTGTGTGCTGATTTTTCGAAGTGATAAAATGGACCCAGCGAGTAGGCAACAGCTTAGAGAGATTCACACGGACATGAAGGACGGCATACTATCACAGTCTCACTACGAAGAACTGCCTGCAATTGCCTAATGCCATGTGCAATAATTAGCCTAAAGCCATGTGCACCGCGTCAAGCTATGCCAGCGTCAATTCCTTATTTTAAGATTGCCGAAAGCATGCCAGCCAGCGACGGCCTTCCTTATTTCGGACCTCTTCCTTATTTTTTTTGGTCCAGCCAGCCAAATCACTAAAATCGTGACCCCAAACGCTGGCTGATTCCTTAACGGTGAATTCCTTAATACTGAGTGTTTACTGTAGAGGCGCGGCGGAGCGGTATGGCCTAGTTACGTGACTGGTTGATTGGACTTACGGAGAGCTCGGGCTCGTGGCTGCTTGATTTTCCCGTTCTACGCGTTGGTAGACGTTGGAATTTTTGGTCGGATCCGACACCAAGTTCCTTGGCCGCGTTGTTAAATCCACATGCACGTTTGGGGAATCTTTTACGCCGCAGCTTTCCTTCTTTTCCTCGACAACCGCCTTACGACTTTTGGCCGCCGACCCTTCCGCACCTCGCCACATTTTCCCTCACTTCGTCTCTATAGTCTTCTACATCATGGTTGCGACTAGATTGACATCCAGTATGGCGTCACGCCGACGCTCGCTAGCTACAATTTTCGACTCCGCTGCCGCACGTAATTCCGTCACGCCGGCTACGCCGGCGCCCGCTGGTGTTCCAGCTGCGAACTCCGCCCAAGCCGTTTTCTTGGCGGGTGTTCGCTCGCTCACGCGTGAGCGCTTCGACGAGAGCGTGGCGAAGCACGTCATCCGGAAATGCTTTCCCGACAAGCATGACCGATTTACGGGTACGGAGTCGAACGCTCAGGTGCTCCTCTCCAAGCTGGTGCCTGCTCTCCAGGAGGCATTCGAGGCCGAGGACGCGCTGTTTGCCCCTATGTTCGACTTGGAGGACTCCACGTTGGCCGTGCGACCCGAGGCCAACAAGCTCCTCTTCTCAACTCTCGAGCTCATCGTGTCTCCCGCCTCTCCAGCGGGTGACTGGCTCGAGGCGTCTGCGACCTTACACCCTCTGGACGGCAAGCGGGCCCTGCTGGAGCTCGC
This sequence comes from Cymbomonas tetramitiformis, assembly GCA_001247695.2. Classification (NCBI taxonomy): domain Eukaryota; kingdom Viridiplantae; phylum Chlorophyta; class Pyramimonadophyceae; order Pyramimonadales; family Pyramimonadaceae; genus Cymbomonas; species Cymbomonas tetramitiformis. The sequence goes on from LGRX02016668.1 coordinate 15,018, forward strand.
ACGGCGTCTGCTGGACTCCGGTGCACCCTTCCAGGGGACATCGGACCTCCTTGGCGTCCGCTTTAAGGCTCACACCGACCCGTCCGAGTCCATCACGGACTTCAACGCGGCCTTACGGTCCGCCAGGAGGCGCAACACTCTCGACGATGACTAGGTGAAGGAGCTGTTCCTCGCGGCGCTAGACCCAGGATTCTATGCGCCGGTGGTGTCGCGACTCTTCACGCACCAGCAGCGGGCGGCCGTGGACCTCCTCACCATTCAGCAATGGGTCCTCGAGTGCTATGCCCGACACGTTGCAGCCGGTACGCACGCTGCCTCGTTCACCTTGTCCGCGGCAGCCGTGGCCACTGACGGCGATGCCTCGCAGCTGTCCGACCTCACGGCCATCATCCTCGACGTGAAGCGGCAGCTGAAGACCCTCACGGACAGGGTCAACGGGCGGGGTTTTACCCCGCGGGCGGACAAGAACAAGATCGGCAACGGGGGAGGCGGCTCCGGGGTTCGTTTTGCGGCGGGTGACCTCCCGACGGGGGGGAACTGGCCGCAGTCGCAGGTGAGGAGGCGTGTTGCTTTCCACAAAGGGAGCGGTGACTTCATCCCGTTCTGCCAAAACTCGACGTGCAAGAAAGACGAGTCGCGGCACTGGCACCGTGACTGCCCGAACGGCGGCAAGCATGGAGCTGGGGGAAGCTTCCACAGCTTCTCCCTCGGTGACATCGAGAACGACTTGCTGGCGGAGCAGTTTCAGACGGCCATGGACGAGCACGACAGCGCGCGGTTCGATGCACTTTGCCTTCTGGCAGGGGGCAAGCCGGAGATGCTCGACGGCGTTTCGGCGTATTCCTTCGGGATCGAGCCGGAGCGGGAAGACGGTGCGTTGCAGGACTTCCTGCCCTACTGCCAGCCTGCCACCCACATGGGCGGCTTCACGGTCGGTGGTGTCGAGAGCGGGATCTCGGCTGCCGCTTGCACGCATGTCCGGGAGGACCCACCGCCGGCTCCACCGCCGGCGGCAATCGAGCATGTTTACACGGACGAGTCGGAGGCGTCCGACGCCGGTGACATGATGCCAGTGGACCCCGTGCACGCGCACGGGCCCGACCTCTGCTTTGCGGACAAGATCGCGCGGATGGGAGGACTCTCGATCACGGCTGAGGGCAAAGACTTCGCCATGCGGTACATGCACGCCGAGTCGGGGACCGACTCTTGCGACGGCGACATGGACGACTCTGCAGCTGGGTTGGGTGCGACACTATTGACGGTGAGGATGCGGTCCCGCGCCCTACAGCGTCTCGTCAGGGATGCGGTGCACCGCCTTGGGGGTTTGCCCGCTCTTACCACCGATACTCAGATTTGGAGTGGCGGGCCTGGCGAAATAGAAACCGCTACAGCGAAACAACGCACGGTGCCCTGACAGAGCTGGAAAGCGATCTGCTGCAAGAAGATGATAGGAGATGCGCAGTTTGCGGGCGTATGTTAAGAACCTGCACCCTGGCGCGCATATTTGATGCTAGCGCGTGCAATGAGGAGACGTATGCTTGGTAGCTAACACTTATGTCACGTGACTGTACACAAATAAACCGTATATTTACATGTATGAAAAACAATAAGTTTCACGCCGTGTTGCCATTGTAATCTAGTGTGCGTGCCACGAGGAATGAATGAGGCTGTGTTGCTTACCTTCACCTGTCCAACGCCTCGGAGGCCAAGTTTTCCCTGGCCACCTTCAGAAGTTCTGCCTTTTCAGGTCCGGGTCCAGGAACCCGATTCATGAGCCGGCCAGCGCCATTGGTTATCTTCCTCAGCCTCACAAACTGAAATTTTCGAGAAAACTGTGTGCTGATTTTTCGAACGTGGTAAAATGGACCCAACGAGTAGGCATCATATACATAGCTTATACGATGGTGTATACCCCGTAACACCAATGATTACAGCAAAGTGATGCGCCTCGCTTAGCCTAATGCCATGTGTACCGCTTCAAGCTATGCCGGCGTCAATTTCTTATTTTAAGATTGCCAAAAGCATGCCAGCCAGCGAGCCTTCCTTATTTTGGACCTCTTCCTTATTTTTGGGGTCCCTAAATCACTAAAATCGCGACCCCCCAAAACGCTGGCTGATTCCTTAACGGTGAATTCCTTAATACTGAGTGTTTACTGTATAATAGGGCGCGCGCGTGACCCACCTCGCTACGGTAGTGCTACGGTCAGCCGCGCACGTCACCTACCACTACGGTAGTACACAAGGGCGGGAGTCAAAATCTGCCCAATTAATCGATCCCGAAGGGCACCATATTTGCTATCACTTATGAGGCCCTCAGTATGGTCTTAAGAGCCTCAATTCGTTTTGCCGTGCTGTCGAATCCATGGTCAACTGCGAAGTGATGTGTGGCAAAACCGGAAGGGAATACTCTCACGTCGTCAGTTCGAGTTATTTGAATGTCACTTTGAAAACTAAGGATGTTTATACCGCAAATACTATGTGACGTGCTATGTAACCTGGCACATAACGTGCTCGGCGAAGTTAAGAATATTTGGTCCGATACATGGCATATCCTTATTGGAGCATTTCTTTGCTCGTAAGGATAGAAACGCCGAATTTGGAAATATCGCTAAGAATATCCGGTCCGGCCGAAATGTTCCGATATTCTTATATATGAGCACGCACTGTACGGAACTAGGTCGTGGATGACATAAAACCTCGTTGTCACTCACACCTTATGTGTACACATGCCTATACTTAAGGAAATCATGCTGAACGGTTGCTGCGGGCATCGTTTTCGGGCATGCGCTACTGGAATATCCTAGTTCACCAGATATCAGAAACTCCCGAACTGTGTGGATAAACTCCCATAAGAAATAAACCCTAAGCTAGATATACCCGGAACGGTCTCGGAGTCGGAACGGTCTCGGACCGAGCTACCTGTGGCACCTTGGTGTGTCACAGCACGAACAGTCATCAGTCACCAGTCCAGTGTTGGCTACCTAGGAATCTGTCATAGGGGCCTGCACCGGGACTCCCGGTCAGGGCTGCCTATACAGATTTCAGCACACCACCCCAGCACTGTGGGTGGTGACTGACAGGCAAGTCAGAAATGTAAGATTGCTAGTCAGGGCAGGAGCTAGGTTGACAAGGCCTAACTGCTAATCCAACTGTGCTATTCTGATACACAAATTGGAACCCTCTAGCTAGCACAAGAGCAGAAACATACGGGCAATAAGGTCCCGCTAAACTACTGAAAACCTCTGTGCCAGCAAGTCAGATTGAAGATTTCAAAGGTGTCAAAGTAAAACCATAAATCAGATTGAAGAAGCCGTTGATGTGAAAGTACATCTCAGCACACCACCAGAACAGTGGTGTACTGCCAGAACCAGAAGCATAACTACTCGGGGTCAAAGTCCAAAGGAGCACCGTCACCACAATGGCCACTGTAGTAGCCCGCAGCACTACACTCCAGTGGGTCAGGCAGCCGGTGAGCCACCGCTGCAGCACCCAGGGAGTGCAGCACCGCATCCAGAGTGACGGGGTCCAGCTCCGTGATACCAGAGTAGATGCAGAGATCCCCCCCTGCACAGTACAGGCTGCGGAGCAGCCTGACCCGATACCTGCACAGACTCGATGGCATTGGCCGCCGTGAAGGCGGCAGGTCCCACTCCCATGACTGAGACCAAGAGAATAAGAGAAAGGATGTAGGGCATCCCCCACGTACCCGCGTGTGCGGGGAAGCCCCATGGCGGCTTGCCACAACCATAGGTGCGGGAAGCACCACCAGACCAGTCCCCGTAAGCACCACCAGACCGAGGTGCGTGGGCAGTGGACTCCGACGCATGATTCGCCGAAATGGCCGGAGTCCGCGGCTTCACGATGAAGCTGCCGTCAGCGAGGTCCTCGTAGTCGTCGGTGTCGTAGCCAGCGAGATCAACCTGTGCAATGGCGACGTGATTGACGGTCTGAACGAATCCAGCGAACTCACCGTCCGTCGCCGCCGCGGCGGTCACCCGTGTCGATTGAAGTGGCACGGGTTCCACATCCTTCTCCTGCGAGACAGGCATAGCAGGGGCCGGCACGGCGGATGCCGATGCCGCCGCACCACCTGCCGGAACCTGCTCCTCCGGCGTGATCCCCGCTGCGGCGGGGCCGCACACCAGAACCGAAGTCTGCTGCTCGATGCCGTCGGGAGGCGGGAAAGATGCGTGTGTGAAGTGCACCTGGTGATTGGCCGCGGAGTGAACCTCCGCGGCAAGATCGTCGAGCCGTCGGAGAATGTCGTCCCCCACGGGCTCGTCGGGAGGCGACTGCTGCTCCACCGCAAAGCCGTAGGCGGACACGTCGATCCCGCCAACCGCGCCCGCACAAAGCACCGCGGGCGGCCCGTACGGGGTGGCCGCACGAGCGAAGGCCTCCGCACCATCATCCGCTGCCTGCTGGAACAGTGCACACATGGCAAGTGCATGCACCCCCTCCGCGTCCTCCTCGTCGATAGGAATGCAGAATGCCGCGGCGGAGGTGGGCGGGTGTTGGCGCCCGCCCAACGGGCAGTCGCGGCAGAAGTGGTAACTCTCACCTTTGCCAGCCTTCTTGCACCTGCCGCAGAACGGCTTCGCCCGCTGGTCGTCGCGGTCGAATCCCACGGGTGGCGCCTTTGAAGGGGGCTAGGCCTTATTATTAGGGTTTCATCGCGCCGGTGCTCCACTCACGGCCGCCATGACTGCCGTGGATTTTTCAGATGGGTTTACCACGCCGGTCCCGGCTGGGATCGACACGCGGAGGGCACTTCCCTTCACCGACGGCCCTGAGGCACCTATCCCTCCTACGCCTGTGAAGGCTCGCCCACTTGCGGGTGATGAGACTGGAGGTGCTGCGGTTCTCAGGGAGTTTATTGAGGACTGTAAGACCATTCTTCGCGACCCGGGTCACCGCGCTGGCATCATTCAACAAGTGCGTGACCAGTGTCGGCCCACCCACATCAAGGCCTCGGAGTGGGTCTTCGACATCGACAAGATCAAAGGCCAAGTGCCTCGTGAGGAGGCCTTGGACCGCTTCACACGAGCGGTTAAAACTCAACTTACTGACTACAACCTTCAGTTCGCCGCGGTATTTCATCCTACCGATCTTACTGCTTGTGTGCTCCCTGAGGCCACTAGGATCTTATTCCGCATTCTTACGGCATTGGTGAGGGGATCCTGCCTTCGGCTCATTGAGGAGTCGGCTACGGTGTCCGCGGAGGATGGGCGCCGCGCGTGGCTCGTGATATGCCGGGCCGTTGCCAGGCGACGCAGGCCGTGGGTCTCCCACCATGGCTACTTGTTCGAGACCGCACCGGCGATCGAGCTGCTGGAGGGGGTCGACCCTGAGCCCTATATTAAGGGCTTTATGCAGCACCACACCGCTATTCGGTCCGAGCTCAGACCTGGTATCGATCCTGACGATGTGTGGGGTGTGGGGTTCGCCTTGGACCTCCTCACCCTTCGCATGTGCCCGGTGTACCATAAAGATCTTCTGCAGGAGTGGAGTTCGAAAACGGCCGAGGGCAGAGAGAAACGGGCACTTGGCATCCAGCAGTACACGCTGGCCGTTAACCCTTAAGCCGGTATCTGGGTCAGATCTGACCCAGAAGCGATGGCAAAGTATATGCTGCTTGGGCAATTGCGGTTGCATACCTTGCATGATTTGTGCACTGGGTATTTGCACGTACATCGTTGTGTGCATATGTAAGCGTAGCGTACTTGTGCGGGGCACGTATGCATAATATATATCGCACGTACCCGCATATTTGTCGCGAATCAGTTGCACATTTGTACGTTTTTTGCGTAATTTTATCTTGCAAAACATACAAAACGCGCCTAAACTGCAACGTTATACTTACCTACGGCTCATCTACAAGCACGCGTTGCATCATGGGCCATTTCCCGATCATTATGTAAGTGATTGGTGGCTATCATCATGGAATATGACCCATAGTATCGCAAAAATCACCACACGTGTCCCTTTAGTATGGAAAACATTCCTTAAGTATGAAAAACATTGTGAAATATATGTATTTTTAGTGTTTTTTTTGCATAAATCCACAGAAAACGATAGGCAGATGAACGCACATCGGTGCAAGTGAATCATCCTTGGAACGTATCATCAAGGTCGATGATTTAATTCCAAAATTGTGCAAAAATATGTCGAGCAGATGTCGTCAACAATGACGATGAAATTAAATCGTGCCTGTAAAATCGAAAACATTCTAACCATGTGCGCATATAAGAGTGGATATATTCGACATATATCGACATGTAGTGTCGCAAATAGTTGGTAATATAGGTATGCAATAATTGGTAAAGCAAACGGGCATTTAGTGACTAAGCATACATCGCAAAAATCCATTATCACAACACATATAGAAACCCCTCGAATTCTAACCACCGGCTTAAGGGTTAAGGCCTTTCACCAACAGCAGACAGAGGAGAAAAAGCTGCTTAAAGTAAAGAAGAAAGATGGGGTCTCCGCTTTTGCGGCCTCGCTCCTCTCTGGGGAGTCCCCTTCTGCCGCCCTTATGGCCCGTGCGGGCATCCCGCAGGCTCGTATTGTTGGTGGCCGCAGGCGTGACGAGCCCAGCCGCCCGCCGCAGCCCCGTGATGCTCAGCCACAGGCGTCCGGGCAGGGTGCTCACCGGTCTGGGGGCGACAGGGGCGCGGCTCCCCGCGCCAGACAGGGCCGCGGCGGGAAGAATCGACAACAGAACATGAAGGGACACAGGAAGGGCTCTCACCCTTCCCCTCATGCCCCTCCGCCGCGGACTCAGAGGCCACAGCAGCCTGCACCCGGTGGCTCACCGACTGCCTTACGGGTGACCCGTGATGCGCAGGGCCGCCACACGGTCCAGTGTTGGGACTGCGGCGGTCCTCACTTCCGCCGTGATTGCCCTGGAGGGGTACAGAGTGCACACATGGCGGGATTTCACCCCGAGGGCACACCGATTGCGGACTCCTGGCAGAGCTGGATGAGGCTTTCCTCGATCCGGAGGAGGAGGTTTATGAGTCGGGCCTGTACTCTTACGAATTGGAGCTCGGGGAGGCACCGCTTGACCTTCCCGCGGGCCAGGCGGCTGCCGTGGTACCACACTCTGCCGTTGACAGTGAGGAGCCTTGGACTGAGTCGGAGTGGGCTTCTGGGCTATTTGGGATTCATGTGTGTGGCCGCTCGGAGGAGCAGTACTACGACGTTGTCAACCGCTTCAACTCGTACCAAGATCCTGACGATGGAGAGTGCCCCGACGGTGAGGACACACCTGCTCAGCTCCACCTTGCTGTGCACCGGCCTCAGGGCCCAGTTATGTCGCTGCAGCACTTCAGAGTTGAGCCGCAGCAGCCGGCTGTGCCGGCAACCGACGTACAGATCACAACCACCAACACCGAATTCCCTGGAGCTGTGCAGCTGGTGAGCCCGGCACCGCTATCCCAGCCCAGGGGTCCGGGTGGCCCGGGCCGCAGGCCCTATGGGGCTGGCCACTTCCTATACATGAGTTTGCTCTGCATTATTGCATTCTCTGGCACGGCCGATGCGGTGCAGTCTGGTGGTGCCTCCGGTGCTGTGCTGGAGATGCACCCACGGGCTCTAGCACGTTGGCATGCTGTCACCTGTGGTCTGGCTATATCGGCTTGTCTTCCTGCCGTCGGTGCCAGGACACCCGTACGCACCTGGAGGCGCCTTGTAAACCGGCAGTCTCCGGCGGGCAAGTCCCGACCTCCAACAACCCGGCCTCCGGAGGGTGAGCCCCGTGCCTTCCGACACTCCTCACCAGCCTGGACTGCTATCCTGGTTATCTGTAGCCTGGCCTTATGTACCTCGGCACTATTGTTTGGGTACTCTCTGGGTCTGCGGCAGTCAGTCAGTCAGTCAGTCAGTCAGTCAGTCAGCTTACCCCGCCAGCAGGGGGGTCCGTCGGCCGTTCTGCTGGTCGGCTTTCTCAGCTGATGGACTGGCTACCGGTGATATCGGCTTATGTCTGGTCTCTGGTTACGCTGTTGGTACTTATGCTTTTGTGGAGCTTGGTGTACTGTCTGGTCAGCTTGGGTCAGTTACAGTGGTATACCCTTTAGCACCCGATGGTTATACTGGTATTCTGGTTTATGGCAGTGCAGAGTCAGTTCCTTTGTATGTACCCGACGAGGAGTGGGCTGCTTCTGGCATCAGTTCTCTGGCCAGTACTACTGTCCCTGCACCCGTCAGGGTTGACAGGGGCATTGTGTGTGACTCTGGAGCTACCTGTGTCATGTGCGGGGACCTGTCGGCCTGCACCGACGTGGACTACTCCCGTACGGTGGCCTTCCGACTATGGTCACGGCTGGAGCTCACAGGACAGATGCTACTGTGACATTCCATCTGTATGGGGTCTGTATCCAGGATGGAGCCATCGACCACTTCGTTCTCCCAAATTCACACTATAAAGCAGGCTGTCGTACTCTCCTGTCTTCTCGGGTTATGTTATCCCTCGGCTTCGGATCACCTGACCTTGTGTCCCTCACGTACACCCACCTGCCTACTGGCCGTGTCTACAGTATCGGATCATTGACTCTGGCACAGACTATATGTGGGCAGAGGTCCCTGAGGGGGCCGCCAGTGCACTCACCCAGACTGTCTCACGTGTCCGTACTGGTGAGATCTGTGACTGGATGTGGGCCCGCTCAGAGTATGCCAAGTGGGCTTTCCTGAAAGGCTCGCCCGCTGCACTGGCCAAGACCGGAAAACACAACTTTGACATCTCTCTCTTCGGAGACGTGACCTCCCCCCCGGCGTGGGTAACAACCAGACCTGCCCAATGTATCAGGTATTCACTCTCTGATTCCTGCTGGGGCCACCTCTGGGCCGGTGCCTATATATATGGCAACCCGCCCTTTGACAGACTCACCTGTGAGCGGATGCTCAAGAAGGCCAACCGAGACTTTGCAACCGACCCCGAGCACACGGTATTCCTCTTCCTGATTCCCCAGTCACACCTCAGTACCTTCAGGCAGCACCTTATTCACTGGGAGGTACTGCACGTGTATCCAGCTGGCACAGAGGGCATATTCAGCTACCGCCGTGAGCACACCTATGCTGGGCGGCCCCTTCAGTCGGCTGGCTCGGAGGGCGGGGGGGACCGTGTCTTTATTGCTGGTACCCCGTTCCCGGTGGCTATCATCTACCGTGATCAGTACACGTCCATGAGGTTCACCCCTGAGAGGTGGTGCCATACCGCATATGCTCATGCTCATGGTCTCAGGCTGGCTCAGCTCATGGACCTTGGTGTTGAGATTGCCCGACCTGGTACTACTGTTACCCGGGAGCAGCTTCTGGCTCACAGGACCTGTGCTGAGGCCTGTGCTGTGTGTGCCCGTATGCGGGCGGTGCAGCCGAGTCCGAAACACCCTCCGGCTGACAGATACAAGGCTCAGAAGCCTGGATCTATGTGGGCGGCTGATGCTACAGGCCCGATCACGCCTATTGGCTATGACGGGTCGAGGTACCGCTGGACCTTTGTGGAGTTCACTGTGAGGTTTACATTTTGCTACTTCTCTGCTGAGAAGTCAGCATACAGCTTCATTCTGGCTCAGTTCCTGGCAGATGTTGTTCATCATGGCTTTGCCTGCACTGACCTGGTCCTCCGCACTGATTGTGCCCCGGAGCTGTGTGACCCTGCAGCACAGGCTTTGTACAAACACCATGGCATCAAACACCTGCAGTCGTCGCCTACCCTGCACTGGCAGAACTTCATGGCTGAATATGTGATCGGTAAGATCTCGTCGGTCTCCCGTGCACTTCTGGAGACAGCCGGTATGGACCTCACCTACTGGCCTCTTGCAGACAGTCATGCCTGCCTGCTATGGGATATCCTACCTCATGGGCGGGACGCCGTGGTGCCATTCTATCATCTTATGGGCTATCACTTTACCTACTCCCGTATCGAGATATTCGGCACCCTATGCACTGTGACCATGGATGCTCAGCAGATGCGGGCCCGGTATCCGGGGGTCTCCAAGAAGCGGACCCCCCGGGCCTGGCAGGGACGGTTTGTGGGCATCAGCCTCAGGTCCTCGGCCTACAAGTAAGGTGCTGGACCTGAAGAGAAACAAAGTTGTTTCCGAGGGCCGGCCGGACTTCATCAGAAACTATTCAGAGTTCGGGCAGGTGATGTCGTCGTTCCCTGCCCCCGCTCCCGACGAACAGCACTCCACACCCGTGCCGAGTGACAGGCCGGAGCCGTGGAGGGACTACACCACTGACATGGTGGTGTCGGTCCATTCCGTTGCTGCCTACTATGACACCCGGGACGGTGAGACCTATGCCACCGTGCAGTTGCTTGACACTGACTCTGCCGACACCTTCTGGACCACAGCCCAGCAGTACGCCATGGTTGACCCTGCAGGCACTGCTTGGTTTGACTTGGTCCACTGGCTGGACCGCCGCAGGGTCATTGACTGTGTCAACCAATACTACCCGCTCGGAACTCTGGCTAAGGCTCAGGAGGCCCGCGGTGATCCGCTGTATCCGGCACTCATTGTCTCGACAGACATGAGGCGGTCCAGGTCCGTCCTATGGGGTGCTCTTCCGGCCTATGCCCTACGGTGATGTGACTGCCCCACGTGCCCATGCTATGGACCTCCGTGCCAGTCTAGTGGTGTTCCCTGATACCCACAGTGCTTGCCACCTTCCCTTCTCCGACCACCCGGAGCAGGACCAGTGGCTCCTTCCGCACTATGTGGTCCCACCAGAGGACACGGTCGGTGCACTGCCTGCCAGTGGCACCCTCAGCTTCTGTCATGTTTCTACTGACCTCGCCGAGCGCCTATACAGTAATCGCCCATATTTAAGAAAACAGGGATTTTGGGCCAGCCAGCCGTACTCATCGAGTTGGGT
>LGRX02016669.1:0-14085 GCA_001247695.2 Cymbomonas tetramitiformis
GTATTGCACTCCTATTTTAGGTCCCGTGGCGTATTGAAGCCCTAGGGCGGATGTTTGTTTGTTATACACGCGTGTACATTGAGTTGGCGTGTGCATTGCACAAAATAGGGTTTCGAAGCTCCTTCCTCAAGGGAGCTATGCAACTCGGATGAGGAGCAAGCGGTGAAGTTTTAAAAAGGTAATTCACTTCTCTTCACTTTCTTTGGCCTATGTGGGCCTTGGGGGAGATGGCAAAGTGTTGTTTTGATGTGTAGCGCAAAGCACGTGAGGCCATGCATACGCCTTTTAGATAGGGTTTTCAGACCCCACCCTTTCGAGGGGATCACTGTGTGACATCATAAAACGGAGCACATAGGTATGTAGAGCCGGGTGTGAGGAAAAGGGGGCACTTTTCAAAAGTGAATTTGCCTTTCTTATGCTCCTATGGCGCCCATTCTTAGGGTAGTGGGTAGGGTTCGCATAGGGCGGGACGTGAGCTCCTGCATCGCAGGGTTTCAGACCCCCCCTGTCGGGGGTATCACTGTATGACATCATAAAACGGAGCATATAGCTATGTAGAGCCGGGTGTGAGGAAAAGGGGGCACTTTTCAAAAGTGAATTTGCCTTTCTCATGCTCCTATGGCGCCCATTCTTAGGGTAGTGGGTAGGGTTCGCATAGGGCGGGACCTAAGCTCCTGCATCTCAGGGTTTCAGACCCCCCCTCGTCGGGGGGGTCACTTTGTGACATCATAAAACGGGGCACATAGCTATGTAGAGCCGGGTGTGAGGAAAAGGGGGCACTTTTCAAAAGTGAATTTGCCTTTCCTATGCTCCTATGGCGCCCATTCTTAGGGTAGTGGGTAGGGTTCGCATAGGGCGGGACGTGTGCTCCTTTATCGCAGGGTTTCAGACCCCCCTGTCGGGGGTATCACTGTGTGACATCACAAAACGGAGCACATAGCTATGTAGAGCCGGGTGTGAGGAAAAGGGGGCACTTTTCAAAAGTGAATTTGCCTTTCCTATGCTCCTATGGCGCCCATTCTTAGGGTAGTGGGTAGGGTTCGCATAGGGCGGGACCTGAGCTCCTGCATCGCAGGGTTTCAGACCCCCCCTGTCGGGGGTATCACTTTGTGACATCACAAAACGGAGCACATAGCTATGTAGAGACGGGTGTGAGGAAAAGGGGGCACTTTTCAATAGTGAATTTGCCTTTCTCATGCTCCTATGGCGCCCATTCTTAGGGTAGTGGGTAGGGTTCGCATAGGGCGGGACCTGAGCTCCTGCATCTCAGGGTTTCAGACCCCCCTGTCGGGGGGGTCACTTTGTGACATCATAAAACGGGGCACATAGCTATGTAGAGCCGGGTGTGAGGAAAAGGGGGCACTTTTCAAAAGTGAATTTGCCTTTCCTATGCTCCTATGGCGCCCATTCTTAGGGTAGTGGGTAGGGTTTGCATAGGGCGGGACGTGAGCTCCTGCATCGCAGGGTTTCAGACCCCCCTGTCGGGGGTATCACTTTGTGACATCACAAAACGGAGCACATAGCTATGTAGAGCCGGGTGTGAGGAAAAGGGGGCACTTTTCAAAAGTGAATTTGCCTTTCCTATGCTCCTATGGCGCCCATTCTTAGGGTAGTGGGTAGGGTTCGCATAGGGCGGGACCTGAGCTCCTGCATCGCAGGGTTTCAGACCCCCCCTGTCGGGGGTATCGTTAGATACACTGGGCACAGGCATAACATGGAGAAGGACAAACTCAAGGTGAAGGACTTGTGTCTGACGCTTGGCATGTTCAAGAGTGATGGAGTCCCATTGCCATTGGTTGATCATTTCGTGGTGGACGGTGGTGCTACGAGGATGCCAGAGCATGCGGAGAAGTACTTGGACATCGAGGGGCATTCACGGGCGGCTGTGGAGAGCGCGTGCGATGTGGTCCGCGCGGTGCAAGTGGAGGCAGAACTTTCCATTTTGGCAAATGCGGCGAAGCGAGCATTCGTGTGTGTCATCGGAAGCGCTCCTGTGAGAGTCAGGATGGCGGCTGGTGGTGTAAACCCTGCACGTGTGTACTCATGGTGTGAGGAGGAAAGCGATGCTCTACGCCCAGAGACCGAAGTTGATGAAGGTGGGGATCAGGAGATGGCGGAGCTCATGGCGAATGGCTTTTTGCCCTTGGGCAGTTTGTCTGAATTGGAGAGGGAATGCATCGTAACTGATGGGACGCCGCAACACAGCCTAGCGGTAGAGGAGTACGAGCGGTGGATGCGTGAGAGGACTGGAGACGCTTTCGTGCTTGCGTTCGCGCATCGTGTGAGTAGGGATCACGCGAGTTATTTGGCATGTGAGTTGGAGGAACACTCTTTTGATGGCACAGACTTATTGCTTGGCGGGTTGAGGGCATCGATATCCGATGATGAAGCCATCAACATCGCGGTCATGCAAAATCAGATTTTGTGCACTGATATTGAGGGGGAACGAGTAGCCATTCGAGCGAGATTGGCTGATTTCGAGGTTGGGTGCCAAGCTCGCTTACTACAAGCAGTCGTGGATGGTGAGGATGGCTTGAGATGGAGGCTTGGCAACGGAGTTGGGGGCGATGGAATGCAAGTGGAGGGTGGATGTTTTCATGCGGAAAACTTAAACCGGGCGGAAGCGATGGAGAAAATGAATGCGCTGCGGGCAAAGGCGGCGGAAGGGACATCGCAACCTGGTGACAAGGGGTATATGCTGGCACAGCGGCTGGTGCCGATGTCTGGTGCGGTCGTGGTGGATTGCTGGAGTTGCAAATCAGTCAAGATGAGTTTTCCTAGTGGATCGAAGTTTGCGGGACACATACCGTTGGCGGCTGTGCGGCGTGCTGATCGGCAAGTTGACCATGACACGCCGGTAATCGAGCTGGGAGGAGTCGGAAAGGCGACTGGCCCTAAGCTTATAGCGCTTGGGCTGACGACAATCGGGTCGCTAGCGGCGTTGACTGAGACATCTATGGCGGCATTGCATGTTCAAATGCAAGTTGCTGGGGTGAAAAACCTCAATCTTCGCAGACATCATGAAAACGCGCTTGCATTGCTAGCCACTGGCGTGGCCGATGAGGATCCCGCTAGTGAAGACGAGCGCGAGATGGAGGATTGCTTAACTTTTGATGATAGTGATGAAGAGATCGAGAGGAATTTGGTAAGTGATTGTGTGAATTGCAATATAGTAGCTAGGGATGTGGGTTAGTAGATGCCGATGTTGTAGGGAGTGGTAAAGATATCTGCCCCATGCATTTGTCCCCAACCTAGTGCGAGGGTAGTAGAATGCATGAAGGTTGCCTTGATATCATGCGCACTCAAAGTAAGTGAGAATGAAGGGTAGGTTTCGTGTGGTGTTATGGAACAGGGATGAGTGCATCTCGGTTGTTGAAGATCGCCAACCAACGCATTTTCAAGCACGCAGAGTTTCGTGGTGATCAAGAAGCTATTTGCACAGCGGCTGTCGGCGGAAGTGACATTTTGGCAGTTATGCCTACGGGGGCTGGAAAGAGCTTGTGTTACCAACTTCCTGCAACCATCGGATCTGGACTCACGGTAGTGATATCTCCACTACTATCCTTGATGCATGATCAAGTAACAACATTAGTCAGTAAGGACATCGCTGCTATCAAGTATACTAGTGAGCTGACAGTTAACGCGAAGGCGTGTTATCTAGATATGATAAAGCGAGGGATGATAACATTGTTATATCTTGCACCAGAGACATTAATCAGTGAGCAAGAGAAAGATGCCGATTTGACACGGGCACTTTTAGAAGTCCACGCTATGGCCAAATTGAAGCGGTTTGTAGTGGATGAGGCTCATTGTGTCAGTGAGTTCGGTGCAGACTTCAGAAAGGCATACGCTAGGCTCGGAGAACTGAGAGACCATTTCCCGGACGTACCATTCACGGCAGTTACAGGGACAGCCACAGACAAGACAAAATCAGATATTAAAGTACTGCTAAAGCTTAAGAAACCCATGGAGTTTTGCACCAACTCGCATAGACCCAATCTGTATGTGAGTATCCTAGACAAGATTTTGGAAGATGAGACAGTTTCCGGGCAAAACATTGAAGGGAGTTGGCGACAAATACATAGTTTCATATTGGATCAACCGTCCACCTCTGCTGGCATCGTCTATTGTATGACTCAAGTTCAATGTGAGAAGGTTGCAACCTGGTCGAGTCAACAAGAGCATACGGGTGCTTTAATCACGACGGCACACTATCACGGAGGAATGATATCTTCCGATCGTTCACAAGTGTACAAAGACTTTATGACAGGAAAAATCCGAGTAGTAGTGGCGACCAATGCCTTTGGCATGGGTGTAGACAAAGCAGACGTCAGGTGGATTGTACACCACACGATGCCACAATCTATTGAGGCATATGTTCAAGAAATTGGTAGAGCAGGAAGAGATGGCGAGCGGGCTAACTGCATGTTGTTGTTCTCACCAAAGAACTTGCAAAATATCAAAATCGTGTTTCAAAAGAATACAGAAAATCAAGAATCGAAACGAAGCAAACTCAAAGAGATGGGCAAATATTGTTTCAACATCAAAGATTGTAGACACCAAATGTTATTGGATCACTTTGGCGACAAAATCAAAGTGTCACGAGGTTGCAAGATGTGTGACATTTGCTCGACACCAAGTGGACTTGTTTTGACGGAGGCACAAGAGAAACGTGGCAGTGGTATGAAGAGACCTCAACGCTCATCGCATTCTTCACTAGAGCCTGGCCAGAGGAAGAGGCGTTAATGGAAAATACTATGTATTTAGTATATATATTTGGAATGTAAGCTTGCACTATATCAAATAGCATATAGCATATCATATTGATAGCGGTAAAGCACCTATAGAGAAAGACGGGACCTCTCTTATATTGACGGCTAATAGCAACATGTCATTAAGTACCTTTCATGGCATGTGACACGTTGTAATGAACTAGGGGCAAGATGCTCATGGGATTCGCCGCGTCTTTCACAAGAAATAACCTTGAAATGAAAAAGTTATGACATTTTACTTTATTTTGAAACTGCAGATACCCTGTTTCGCTGGCCAACTGGTGATTTTGACACTGGTATCTCTTGTACTAGGAGTTCCAGGCATCTCCTGGACATGCGTCAAGCAGTAAACCTGCATTATATAACCCCCTGCTGCCACCATACAAATTTTAGGGGATTCGGAGGACCCCCCCTGACAAGTACTTCCAGAGTCTCCGGACGCCCATAAGCTCAATCTGCGTTACAAACCCTAAGTAATATTCGCGCTATTTCGGTCCGGAGACTCGGGTTCCAGAGTACTGCTTCCAAATATTTTGTCGTTGAAGTCCTTCAAGGGGCATTTGCGGTGGGCGAAACGAGTCCAGTTGCTCACGCCACGTCGCACTCTCCGTGTCAAATGGTAAATTTTCAAATT
Organism: Cymbomonas tetramitiformis; assembly: GCA_001247695.2. NCBI lineage: Eukaryota > Viridiplantae > Chlorophyta > Pyramimonadophyceae > Pyramimonadales > Pyramimonadaceae > Cymbomonas > Cymbomonas tetramitiformis. Next base: position 5,407 of record LGRX02016669.1, read on the forward strand.
TAAGCGCATCATTTCATTCATATTCTTGTCTGTTTTCATGAAAACGGTTGTTTGCGTTGTGAGTGAAAGACCTTTCGTTTCCTGCTCGTAAGAGCCTCTACATCAAGACATGAGGTAGCTGTTAGGCACTGCCTGTCTTGACAATGCGCACGTTGGCAAACTTGTTCGCCGACGTGTCATTGTCAAGACTGGCAGTGCCTGACAACTAACTTGGGGGGGAACACCATCCTTCTTACCTGACGCTTTTTGGCAGGGCCCTTACCATGTGCACCCACTGATTGATATGCTATCAGGAATTGATATGTTATCTTTTCCAGATAACCGAAGTTATCAGCCGTTGATACGTCCCAGCCTACGGCAGGGACTCCTCACCGTCAGATAACTCTCGGTTATCTGACTTAGCTCCGCTCCGCAGAGCTACCCTAGCTACCCCTAGCTACCCCCTAGCTACTGCAGCCACTGAGTCGATAGGCTCACAATGGGAGTGTCCAGAGACACTGTCCCCCCTGCCCAAAGGCAGGGTATTGCCTGTCCCGTGCCTGCCTACAGGCACAGTCAGGGACCCCGATCTAGTTCGGGAGCCTACTGCTAAACCACACACTCACAAGTGTTCGGATTGGGCTCTCAGAACAGTGATAATGACACAAGATCGGATGCAAGCTGTTACCAAATAATACTTATACTTATTACAATAGCAAGGGGCAGAGCCTCATGGCACTGCCCGCCCTCTTGGGGCCTCACTGCAAGTCTAGTAGCCTAGTGCTCTAGTCACCGAGAGGCGGGTCTCCGTCGGATCCAGAATGTAGCGGTGAGCGCTGGAAGCCGTGTGCCAAGCTCCCAAGCACTATGCTGCTGAAAGAGCCTGAAGCTGACCTTGCGGGTTGCAACTGTGGCCCCACCAGATCTGAGTGACTGAGTACCCCACTTCTTCAGAACCTCTGCCTCTGACATCCCCGTGGTCCTCTGCAGGAACTTATGCACCTCCCTGCGGCACTGAGGGTACTCCATATGTATGCCATTCAACTGGGCCTCAAGCGGGCGGAACCTGGCTGCTCTGCCATCCCAACCCTGAAACAGGTTCACCAACCCTGACAAGCGCGCCCGAGAGATCAAGGCCTCACACAAGGCAACTGGGCAGGTGTCCCGGCGGGTGCCTCTGGCAATGTAGACTACGTCACCCTCCCTGAACTGGTCATTCTTCTTCTCTGTCAGGAGGGCCTCCATGTGTGTGGGGAAGAAGTTAACAAGCTCCACCCAAACAAACTTCATGTCCTTATACCTAAGGAACCCGGACCACATGGTGCCCACCATGGCAGCTACCACCAAGTAGATCAGCGGGCAAGTCTCCAAATCTGGCACATACAGTACAATCCCGGCCTGTAGAATGTCCAAGTCTAGCGGGTCCTTCTGAATATGAAGCTTAAGTCCTATGCGCCTCTTGGCTGCCTGCCTGACCCCTTTAACTAGCGGGTGCTTCGTGGGGGCATCCTCCTCTGTAACCAAGGCAATCTGATGGAGGGCATAAATGGCTCCTGATGCCGACTTAACCACTGCATATGACTTAGCCTCACAGGCTATGAGCTGAAGGAAGAGGCTCACAATAAGTGGTGTAGCCGGTACTGGAACTCTCGGGGGCACCCGTGCCGCACAGAAGGCGGTGTACCTGCGGATAATACCACTGTAGCTGCTGACCCAAGTGGTGGGGGCACGGGTAGCCACCATACCTGCCTTCATAGACTGAAGGAGGCTCTGCTCCAAAGGATCACGGGGGCTTACTTGGAGCTGTCTCCAAAGCAATGAGTCCAGAGCTCCGCCTGTTCCCCATCAACAAGAGCCGTCGATCCTCAGAGCCAACACCCGGAAGGCAGGGGGGCCAACGGCCACCTCATTGGCTCGGCCTGCCCCCGGCTTAAACAGTGGCTCAATGGAGTCTCCGGGGATCTCCACCCAGTCAACCACAAAGGAGGCAAAGTGGACACCGTCAGGGCACAACAGGGGCCACCAGTGCCGGCCGGTCCACCAGGGGCATATGATGCTGGAAACAGCAGCTCAGGCAGTGGGGACCCGCTAGGATGTTAACTCTAGTTAGCTAGTCAAGTCACAAGTGGCGTGATGAAAGTACAGGTTAGCAAAATAAATACTTGCTAAGCCTAGGAAATTGCTGGGACCATTCTAGTTTGCTAAAAGTAATACTTTGCCAGCTAGTGGTGGGTGCTCCCCACAGAACTCGCCTGTCGGCATGTGATGGAAGAATCATAAAACAAATTTTGCCTGTCGGTTTAACTCGAATACATTGTGAACCGGAATAGGTCTGCTGCCATAAAATGTTCGTCTCATTCGTTCAAGCTGCCCGCAAGTGGTCAAAATGAATAACAAGATTCCAGCTTCCAAAACTACAGCAAGTGGTGGAGAAATGAAACAGAGAGCACCGCCTGTCTGTTTAAAGAAAATTAATAGTAAGCACCACCAGAATCGTAACCCGCATCTTCCTCATAATAAGAATCTTCATCATAAAATTCTGCACCACCAGTTCCATCGGAATCGTGGGCTCCTGCCTCCCAGGCAGCCCACTCCTCTGCGGTGTACACATCCTCATCGTCCACAATAGGCTCACCCTCAAAAGAAACTGTGCCCACATGAAACTCACTCTGCGGTAAAAACTCTTCCCCAAGTGGGGCCTCGAAATTTCCGCCATAAGAATTCTGCTGAAAACCTGTGTCCAGCTCGAGTTCCTGTTCCAATCGTTCGGTCGAAAAATGCGGAGCGGCCAAGTGGCCATAGTGCTCCTCCTCTTCCTCACAACTGCCATCGGAATCGTCGAAATACCCAAGTGGGTACTCCGATTCATCCTCTTCTTCACTACTCAAATACACTTCATAATCTCGCCGCCCAGAGCCCATATAGGAAGCTGCAACTGGAGGTGCATGAATGTAATGAACTTCGGTTACCACAGGAGGGGCCTGTGGCACCATCTCGCTTGCCCTAGTGGCACTAGGCAAGGGTCTAGTGGTGGAAACTTGAGTTGAAACTGAATTGGACGCCAAAATCGCCGGCGCATCGCCCACTCCTACTTCGCAAAATCTTCCGCTCGAAATTCCAGAAACAGCGGTCTCGGCCGAGACACCACCAACTTGTGGCTCACCAGCCACCAAGATGTCCAAAACTATCGGAAAATTCTCGGTCGAAACTGCCGAAATCTGAGCCGCCTCACGGAAATGCGAAATAGCTAAATGCATAGAAGTGCACAAAGAGAATGAGCTGAGATCTTTTGAGAGTCGAGACTCTCGCAAATCCAGAGTCAACCGATTCCAAAAGAGCTAGGAGCTCCTCACTCGAAGAAATCTGCTGCGAATCCATCAAAGAAACTGAGATCCAAAATGAAGTAACGGAACAAAAATCGTAGGAGTCCACCCCGTCGAAATCACCCAAAGCCGTAAGCAGCCGCCTCCAGAAAATACGCAGAATCTGCCCTAAAGCGTCCCACAAGGCGTGGAGACGCTCAACCGAAAGATAGGGCGGAAATAAAATAAAATTCTACGCTAAAATTCAGTTCACGCAAGCGTGAGAAGGACCATAACCTGCTGGAAACAGCAGCTCAGGCAGTGAGGACCCGCTGCCGACGGTGAAACAACGGATCACTAAACTCGGATATAAGAACAATATATACCCGAGATGAGTGACACAGGCTGACCACCGAAGATGACATAAGGAATGACACTAGACTGTACGAACTAGTCGTAGTGTCAATTCCAACATATGACTGTAGCCCGTGCGCCGTGCTGGATCAGGCACCTCAACAGCTGCCCCACAAGCCCGAACGGGGGATTACACCAATTGTTCTCCTGGTACCAGTCTGTGGAAGCAAAGCAATCGACACCTTCGCAGCCGGGGCACCACCACCTGCTGATAAACCGAGGCAGCAAGTGGTTCCTGTCTGTCGCAAAACGGTCAACCGTGTGCTCACCCCACATCCCATCTAGCCATCTGAACCAATACTCTCTATTCGTCGTAAGTATTTGTGGAAATACTACGGGGCCTTGGAGTATTTCCCACAATACTTGGAGAAAATCGCCTAATAAAAAATACGAAAATGTATAAATGTTTGGATTTATATATCTTAGGTTGTTAAATATGACCTATTAATCATCAGAAAAAATCTGGTTCATCGATATCGATCGATCTCGATGTCGCGCGCGCCGCTCGATGGACGTTGGGTGAGTACTAGTTTTCTCGTATATTTGTCGAGTAGTAGGTTCTACAAGTAGCGTGCTAGTAATCACCCCAACGGGCACCCTAGCGTCCTATATCGCATGAACATGATTCAATATGATATTTCGGACTACGAGAACTAACAACCGGACATTTTGTGAGATTTGAGGTGCATGGTTGAGTGTCGAGAAGGTGCCAGAACCTGGCAGACAGCGTACCAATACGTGTACACAAGTAGCATGCTAGGAATCGCCCGAATGGGCACCCTAGCGTCCTATATCGCACGAACATGATTCAATATGCTATTTCGGACTACAAGAAGCATCCATTGGGTATTTTGCGATATTCGAGGTGCATGGTTGAGTGTTGAAAAGGTGCCAGAACCTGGCAGACAACGTACTAGTACGGTTATACACAAGTAGCATGCTAGGAACCATTCCAATGGGTACCCTAGCGTCCTATATCGCACGAATATGATTCAATATGCTATTTCGGACTACGAGAACTACCCACCGGGCATTTTGTGAGATTTGAGGTGCATGGTTGAGTGTTGAGAAGGTGCCAGGACCTGGCAGACAGCGTACACGTACGTCTACACAAGTAGCATGCTAGGAATGATCCCAGTGGACATCCTATCGCCCTATATTGCACGACCATGCTTCAATATGATATTCTGAGGTGAAAACCCAAGATATTGTGCAAAAGAATACGCACATTGTATGCGTTTGTGTGTCTCAAAGCTAGTATTGTGGGAAATACTAGCATTTCAGGATATTCTGAGCATTCCACGGCGTCCATTATTATCACAAATGCTCTAAACAGCTCGTCATATCTCGACGAAAGTGTCTTCGGAGGACCGAAAATTTGAATATCGCACTTTCAAGGGGTATGTGGTGTTTTACGACACTATACGCAAGCCTATGCCTTCAAAAAACTGCCCGTGTGGGTATTCGTGATAATGGCCATGATGTCATTCGACATCGTAGGACTCGAAAATGAGGTGTATAAGGTGTATCGCCGCTATCGTGGGACCATGAACGCCATAAATGCCGATATCATAACTTCATTTTAAGGTCTTTGACATATTTTGGTAAGGGTGCGGGCGTGATTCGTGAGACGTGTCGTGAGTCGAGGGAGCAAATCCACGTAGTATTTCCCACAATACTAACGTAAATACGTGCCGCTTGCCAGAATATCCATCATACATCATCAAACAAACAAAAATTTCAGACTTTAGTATCATATATGCAAGATATATTCACCCCTTGTCGCATAGATAAGTGAAAGACATGTGTGCATGCGTCTAAAGTTGAAAACCCTATGATTTGCGCCCGAGGTCGAAATCCGGCTTGATTCAATGCACTTTGGGTGTCACCATAAAGGGCTCGCGCGATGGTACTTGCCACGCCCAAACCCCCACACCCAATTCACAGTTTCTCAATCGAACCTATGCCTTTAAAAAACACTAAGTGCGCGATCGCCAATCGACCATTAAGTGCTCCTAAAGTGGGCCACTTTGAGGGCCAAAATCGTAGTATTTGTGGCAATACTACGCGACGACGAATAGAGAATACTCTGACAACATCCAATCATCTGAGTCATAGATACCAGCCAGGAAGTCTGCATACTCATTCAAGTCTCTGGGAATCCAAGTGACCTGAAGCTTCACCTTGTGAGCAATACACCACCAGAAGATCTCAACTGACAATCTGTGCAACTGAGACTTGGCACTACAACCTTTGCAGAGGATTCTCCAAGCTGCCTGAGAGTCAGTGTGCAGCTGAACTGCCGTGCCGTGAATAAAGCGCGCCAAAGACTGCAGAGTACGGAGGATCCCGATAAGCTCCCGAAAGGTGGAAGACTCATCCCGTTCACTTAAGGACAGGTGTCCTGTAGCATCCTGCCGCTCTCGGACACCGCTAGCCGCAAGCCAACCTCCCCAGCCGGTGCCTCCCGCATCTGTCCAAATAAGATTAACAAAAATAGCTGAGACAACGGCCCAAATTGGGGAAGTAAATTCCTCCGAGTGGAGGCTCAACCAGAATTGGAGCTCTGCCATTACTTCAGCTGTCACGGTGACATATTGGTCCCACCTGTAAGCAGCTTCAATCACAAAGTACATTTCTCGGGTAAACATAAAAGCCACTTTACCAAGAGCGGCCCGCAAAGACATCGCCTTCCCCGCAATCGAGGCAAGGCCGCGGGCTGTGATCCTGCGCCTACCCAGTGCGTCGGAAACCTTCTTCTGAAAGGAATCCCACTTCTGCTGCGGTGCATAGAACACTCCTTTAAGGGAGTCAATACCCATTCCAAGGAAAGGCATTCTCTGAACAGGTGTAAAGATTGACTTTTCCAGGTTCACCAAAAAACCCGAAGCATCCAAGTCTGTCAAAATCTCCGCTTGCTGAATCAAGAAAGCTGCTAGGGCTGAGCTCGCTGCCAATCCAAAGAAAAGAAAATCATCTAAATAGTGAATAAGCTTGGCTCCTCTCTCCCTCCAGCGGCGAGCGAGCTCTCGAGTGATACGAGTGAAGACGTATGGGGCAATCGACAATCCAAAAGGAAGCACAGCGTACTGAAAGAATCTGCCCTGCCATTCGAAAGCTACATAAGCCTGAGAATCAGGGTGAAGCTCGACGTGGTGATAGCCCGACGTGAGGTCGAAGCTCCACATATAGCCCTCAGGATCGAGGAGGTCACGCACCATCATTAGTCCCTCGTACTTGAACTTTCTCACAGCTAGATAGCTGTTAACGAAGCGGCCATTCCATATGAGCCGCTTTTTAGGCGGTTCACCAGGGCCCATGTCCCTGTAAGCAACACTGAGAGGGGACACTACAATCGGCCGATCGAACACCTCATACGCGGCGCCCGAAGCGAGAAGGCTGTCAACAGCTTCAGTCACAAACTCGCTCTCCTTAAGAGCCACGTCGGAATTCGCGAACCACCTCGCTGCGGTGGGGGCTCACCCGCCCAAGGCAAGGAGACACCGAACGTAATCCACACGAGAACGACCGCATTGCAAAACGTGCGCCAAAAAGGCAATCTCGCTCTCAATCTCCCCCTTGGGGCAGGAGTCTTCGCCGCTCCTTCCTCGAATTCGCCTCGATCGCACTCGTCTGCGCTAACCGCACCATCCTCTTCGTAAAGAAGGAAACGAAAGGCATTAAGCCCATAGCACAGAGTGCCTCGCCAACGCGGAATCGGCCGAAACCGCAGCTCAAACGAGCGAAGTGCATTATGAACGCTTCCCTAACTAAGTACGCCATCAACAAAGCAAGGAAACAATTATGAACCAGTACATCATCGGACAATAACTTTCTCATATAAAAAAGATAATACAAAAGTAACATGAGTTTCTAATTACCAGAGGCACCAAAGGGGCACTGATTCTGCATATGTCCAGAGCGACCACAAGTAAAGCAAACAGGGGGGGTGCCTTTCCCTCCTTTCCCTTTGCCCCCTTTGGGACCAAAATCATTCCTAGGGGGCTGGAACTGAGGCTGATAATACGGCTGAGGCCTCCAACCAGGGAACATATCAAACTTTTATGTCGTACGGCCAACACTCAAAATTTCCATCGGCCAAATTTCGGCCATCCCGGCCAAAATCTAAAATTGCCCGCCGCAGGCGTAAAATTTTAATTTTATGTATGGCAATATCATGAAAATCGCAAAATTTCGGGGGAATTTTCAAAATTTTACATAATTCGTTTCGGCCAACAAGCAAAAGCACACTCGGCCAAACCTCGGCCACAGCCCTCATCGTACGGCCACAGACCGGCCATAAGGGGTTGATATGTTCCCTGCCTCCAACCGCCTCGCGACTTCCAGCCATTCCGGGCTTTCTTACTGTCTGCCAAAGCCGCAGCTTCCTCGCTCGCGGCCTTTTTTGCCTTTTTATACTTTTTCTCGGCCTCCTCAGAATTCGTAACAGGCTCATCGGCAAATTTCTTCGCTACGTTCCAACCATCTTTGAAGGCAATATGGGCAATTTGGGCTTTTTCTTCGCAGAGCTTCATACCTTCTTCCAGAGTCGCTTCGGCCTTCTTAAGGTCCGCCTCGATCTCCTCCGCGAGCGGTGCGGGCATCGCTCTAGCTGCCTTCGACAGCTCCACCTTTCCCTTGTGGAAGATCTTGTCGGCCGCGTTCGCAAAATCCCACGTACGCTTGGCAGCATTGGAATCACTGCCGTTCTTGTCCTTAAAATCGCAGCCAGATCCGGGAAGGGCACGTCGAGGGGGGCCATTAGCGGCGAGCAACTCATCTAGCTTAGCATTCAAAGTCGCAGCGTGTCCTCCTTCTCCTCCTTGCTGAAGCTGCTGAGCGTAAGCAGCACGCACAGTCCTACGGTCTTGCTCGGCTAACAGCGCAGACAGACGGGTGTTCGCAGTGTTCTCCTCGGCGGTGAAACTTGCAGCCCCGTCTCCGGTAAGCTTCTCCATGAAACTCTGTAAGACCTCTGAGGTGC
>LGRX02016672.1:0-15511 GCA_001247695.2 Cymbomonas tetramitiformis
GCTCAGGAGTGCTCGATGTGCTCGATGTGCTCAGGAGTGCTCGATGTGCTCAGGAGTTCCAAAAGTCTTGGGTCTGATGCTGTGACGTGTCTCGGTGAAGATCACCTCACGGGTTGATCCGACACCCACTTTTTCTTAGGGGCTCTCAAAAGATGCTGACTCACCCAGCCTTGGCACTGGCCAGATGCTGACATGCAAGCGGGGCCTCCTCTTCGGGATTTGATACGGGCCAGACCTTTCGAGATCTTCGTGATGATCAGCAAGAACAACTCGATGCAGAGCTTGATAAGGACATCGAGAAGGCAATATCCCAAACGCAATTTTATCCGTTTAGGAGCTGAATCTCATCCGTTGTCAGATTTGGTCTGCTTGTTCTTAGGGCGAAGCCGCTCCATACCCCCGCATCACTGCGCTTCCTGCGCTGCCTGTGCTGCCCTCTTATCACCACCGACAGTTTCTTTTGGAGCGCGGGCGTATTGCTCCCATACCCCTCCGACGGTTCAGTACTGCAGCTGAGGGGCATGCATTCGTCCCAGATTGTATCCGTCGCACTCTGTCCACCTGTGAGGTGGATATTACATGCGAGGAGCTGCTCTCGTTCTGCAGTAGTGTTACAAGTAGGGCGAGGCTGAGTGTGAAGCACTGCAAAGTGCGAATTGAACAGGTGCTCTCAGCGTTATAGAAAATTAGAAATTGTAGAGCTGAGAAGTTTGGTCCTTGATCAGGCCAGGAAGCCTGATCCTGGCCTGATCCAAAAAATCAGGATGGCCAGAAGTTTCTGTGAAGCTGCCATCTCAGCAGCAAAGACCTCTTGCGATTTTACAGTTTGGTCCTGAGGATGGCATTCCTTGTCAAAGCGCTATGGATGTGGTTGCCTTCGTCCTTTGAAAATTCTTGAAGTCCCTTATGTTTTTCTTTCTTGAAGTCCCTTCTGTAGATGCCATGTCTTAGAGACATTAGTTCATCAGTAACTTCCTAGAATAGTTCCATCTGTATGTTGGCACCTACTTGGCAGGCGGCTTCGCCTCTTCGTGCTTCTCAATGGCGGCATGCGTGCTCAAGCCTGGCAGCGCCACGTCGTTCTGCCACAAGTGTCTGAAGTCAGGAAATCTCAATGAGAAAGCACAATGTTGTGAAGTGAACCTGAGATAGATTGTCTGATGTCCCTCACAGGCTCCGATGTACACCGCCATTCAGCAAACTGTGCAAAATAGCTCGCACGTGGCCATGTGGTTCTTGAAGCGTATTTAAATGTTGATACTTTCTATGTTTGTTGAATGAACTTAAATGCCTTTGCAGATATGGCCTTCTATTTTTTATATTGTACATTTCTTTTCATTTTGGCTTGAATTTTGTCAAACCATATTTACGAACATGCAAAATTAAATCAAAATTGTTCCCTTGTGATTATTTCTAAGTATGGCATTAAACTGACTCAAACCTATTCGAGTCAAATCAGTCAAAAGTGAAATAGCATTTCCAGATATAGTTATGCCTGTGTGCCTAAGATGCGAGCGCGCAGCTAACTGTCACTGTTGGATTGTGGCGAGCCTTGTATTTGCATTATAATCGCCACATCTCTGAGAGAGGGGCAGAGTTGCACCTGGGGACAGTATACGCACGACGAAAGAGCTGGTCATCACGGGGGTGCGGCCCGGCGAGACTGATGATGCATGCTACCGTATTGTATAAAACACTACTGCATGATGTGGTGGTAATCACTATTCGTAGACGGTTTCACGGGAAAGCAATTATCCTGTATGCTGTCAAAACGAAAATAGCCCCCCCTAAAAACTTGTGGCGACTCTCGAATGTTTAGGGTTACGCAATGAAATATAACTCCGGCTATACTATTCAATGCATGAAAACTACTTGATGTCGGAGTCAGTAGTATATTGATGTAATAAAAATATAATAATTAATAGTATTAGTTGAGTTTGGCTCTCACGTACAGTTTGAGAAAGTCTACAACGAAAGTGTAATAACATGCATGGTTCTAGCTTTGTGTCAATATAGATTTAAACTGCAAAATCCGTTAGTTCTCATAGTGGCGCTTGTTGCGATGAGAAAAAAAAATAGTTATCAAATGCAAACCTGGCCCGATCCACTGATCATCACTCAGCACCGGCACAACACAGTGCATGCATTCATACATCACCAATTTACTCAGCTACATCTGCATGTGCATCCCGCGCTTGCCGGTAATGCGTAGACGGCCGTCCGCGATCACCTATTGAGATGGATATCACTACCAGGATCGATAGTAGTGTGGACTACTAAATGATCCGTTGCAAGATTAGGTAATGCATTAAGCGGGCGGGTCGAGTAGGGTACACAGAGGGGGCGGGCTGAAATATGGCACGCAATCTAGAGCACCGTCACGACCATGGTGTATTTCCCTGGGGGACGTGCAGTGCTACCTGCAACCACGGCACACCGACCGGCACATAATATGTTAGCAGTACCTTGTTCTAACACGAAGTTTATAGTTATACGGAGGGATCAGAAACTTTATTGTAAGGTTCACAACTCACAATTGAAAAGTCAAAGGCACAGCAAACAAAAAACTCGTCCAATTGCCAAAGCAACTAACTATATTAACATCATGCAAATTCCTATATAAACTATAATGTTAATGCATTTGTCTGTGATATGTTGGTATTGTTGGAGTGATATAATAATATATATATATATATTAAGCATTATATTCATTCATGCACACTTATGACTGCTAGATTATATGGTGACTATGTGGGGACCATGTTCAACCTTCAACGTTTTCCAATTCTGTTTCGAGAAATGACGAAATAGTGCGATATGGCGCGTCAATGTGTTACTCTGCGCAACGATGCATTGCTTAATATTCGGATTGACGCGCGTGCATTGATCGTGGCAGGGGTTACACTCACGATGACTCATATTTGTTTCCATCACACCATTTAGTGCAGTCGTTTGTATACACACTAAAGGCGAAATCATTATAGTCGGCCTGCGCAAGTATGCTTACTAAAGTCGTGGGATTTAGTCGGCCACTTGTATTTCACTCGCGTATATATTATTGCAAGATGTAGATCACACTACACATGTTTTGCATAAATACATAGCTGAATTGCTATAGCACCCCGCGATGGTCGATACCATCCTGATTCTCTCCCAGAGCCCATTTTGATGGTGATGGGTGCTCCTGGTTTACACGTCATTGCCCTGAGAATGGCGTAGTCGGAAGTCTACAGCATATGCATGTGCTATATACATTTATTGACTTAGACCATCAAGGTGTTATTTGTTATACACGCACACATATATCAGAGTCCTGCACCAGGACGACTCCCGGTTAGGGCTGTCTGAGCAGATCTCAGCCTCGATGCTAGAATTCCGCAACCGCACGAGTTGCTGCCGTCTCAATTTTGAATCACATCCGTGCGTCCCGGAGCTACTGTGGTTCAATAAGATATGCCGGCATGGTTTGAAACACACCATACAAACACATATTGATGATTTTTAGTACAATGTTATTCAGCAACAGTAGCACACGCAGAATGTTCCAAGTGAATATCACGATACAAATATCCTGAAACGATGGCGAATTGAGGATAGCAAAATCGCCCATATACATCGCCAAATGGTATTTTCGAAAGATGTACTGTCACATATGGTTTCTCCAAACGAAGACGTGCCAAATTTGCTAAATGAGCAGAGGCAGCAGTGCCCCCCATAGTAACTGCTCAAAATTAGCATCGCCCAGGCGGCTCATATAATATTGATATTGTTGACGCTACGCAGAAGAGCCTGCAAATATGCCTACACATACTCGTCGCTAAATAGAAAGGGCGGCACACATCTGGTAATAAAAGATGCAGTATCCCCATCAGTGTTCCTCGTCCGATGAATGTGCACCTTAATTCCCCGTGCATTTTGAACTTGGAAAACGACGTCTATCTCCTTAGGGACATAATGATATATGGTGCATACCAAACACAGTACAGTCTATCTGTCCAACTCGAATATGCGCAAATGCAATAAATTACACTTAAACAATGTCAACTACTGTCCGTGTAGCCACGGAACCTATATCTAGATGGCATGCGACGAGAGATGAGCTGATTCAGATCCATGCATCGACTTGCCAATGGCATATACATGATCCTGCTTTTGGCATTGCAGGTCCTCATCTCTATAATGATCGCCATCCTCGTGATCCCCAGCTCTGTGTTCAGACGACTCATCATTTTTTACTTCCCACTCATTTGAATATGATAGAAGCAACTGATTTCGAGGAATAAGTTTTTTTTCAGACTTAAACAGCTGATGAAGGCGCACTATCCTATGCATGTTTCTGAGTTCAAACATGGTGGCAGTTGCCTCGTCAAATCTATCATACGCATCCCGGTACGTCATTTCCGCTATTTGTAACACATCGATCAACTTCTCATCCAGCTCGTGGTAAGGGTATGCGAAGAAGCGCAGCAACATGCGCCTTTGTTCAAAGTCGAGATCCTTCAACCGCTTGCCAGATGCCGACACGGCTACAGCGGCTGACCCACTCCTCGCACGCTGCTCCCTCTCATGAAATCGCCGTATCCTAATTGAGGACAACCTTAAGCGTTTTGCAGCATTACCCCAAGAATTACGCAATGCTAGGCTCTTCCTTCTCCACCCCGAAACAGTTGTTCGCATAAGAGCCACCGGGGACCGTGAAGTCGATGGGGATTCCTGGGAAGCATGCACCTCGGAACTCGCTCCATCTAATGTCAGACATTTGCGTCCGACAGGAGAAAGGTCATCCAAACCATCATTTTTAGAGGGCTCGGGTACATGGTGATTCAGGTCCTCGGGAGCATCCTCCCTGGACGTCTCAGATTCAATGTCCTCGGAAGCATCCTCCCTGGACGTCTCAGATTCAATTGATTCGATGGGTGGAGGAAGGGTGCGCGATTTGGAGCCGAAGCATTGCAGACGAGATGGTGGCGACTTGCGGCATTGCATACTGTCAATGGCGCGAAGCACGGCCTTGCCCAAGATCTTATCCCGGTGGGCCCAGTGCATCTTGTGCTGCATGGCTGTTTTGGTAGAAAACAGCTTCTCCATCATCTTCGGTTACAAACAACACACTCCGCCGCAACATTCACACCAGTCAGGCGACTGCATGCCGAATCACAAATACTAAGCAGCGGGAGGCATATCTATAGACTGGAGGGGGGGCCATCGTCCTAAAAGAAGTGGATATGCACATGCAGAGGATGGCCGTGGCCCAATATCAGTCTAAACTCATGCAGAATAGACGGCACAAGCATGGGGCAAACACTGCTGGGCATCGAAGGCGTCACTGCTGCTGGGCATCGAAGGCGTCATTGATAAAATCGGAGACAGACCACTTCCTCCCACCCACCATATGGCAGGATCCGGCAGTAAAGTGTTGCAGGGATGCGCCCGCGTTACCCCCTCCAAGTGGGGATTTCCCGTTCAAAGCCAGGTCTCAAACCCGATACTCCAAATCCTCTAACGCAACCCTCCAATCAAAAGCCAGGTCTCAAACCCGATACTCCAAATCCTCCAACGCAACCCTCCAATCAAAAGTGTCGGCAGTCCATCATCTCATATGCAGATGGATCTGTTCGATAGCATCAAGGGTAAAGAGGCAGAAGACGCATCATCTGCCAGGCTTGTCCAGAGTCAAGCGTCCGCAGGCATTGCTGCGATGAAACTGCAATAGAATGTGGGCATCCAAACTTCGTCCTCCGCCACGTGTCACCCCCATCCACAGTGTTCTCTGACGCCCGCACTGACTGGCGCGAGGCACTCAAACTGAAAGTCGGCACGCCTCAAGGCAAGCATGCATCGCCGTGCGGGCTCACACGCCGCGAGCACCGAGCTGCACATCCACTCAAAATGCGTGGGCACTCTTGGGGAGCAAGCTCGTTTCATCGGCAATGAGCTGCTTGTAAGTAGCGATGAAGTCTGATGTGGCAACCGGCGCGTGCATCAGAGGAAGGTGCAGTTACCCGCAGCCTGAAAATAAAGGACAGCGCCTTGACATTCTTCAAATTCGGAGCATGGTAATTCAAAAAGTCGTACACCACACCGTGCAACAAAACCAGGAGCGTCGCCGCGAGAGCTGCAAGCAGCCCAAAGGTGATGATACGCTCCTCGCGCTGGTTGAGCTTCTCGCTGTAATAATATAGCCCCGATGACAACGTCACGTAGCACGTGACTGCGGCCAAGCTGTCCAGAAAGTTGTTATACTCAAAGCGGAAGGGGCTGTATAAGAACCCCAAAATGATGTTCCCGAGCAGCACGATGAGCGCCGCCCAGACCTGCAGGAGGGCGCCGGAAAGGGCTTCACAACCATGCGACATGCTCAGCCTGTTTGGTGGTTTCTTTAGAGGGGGGCGAGAGGACCAAAGTGGGAGCAGCTCTGGACCCCTTAACCCCTTGCCTAGGAGGGGAGGTGAAAATGCAGGTGGGCAGCGTCACACTTGGCAAGCAACACGAGCATGGATGCCAGCCCACAAGTCCGACACCATTCAGCCACCACCGCAGTACCACACCCCATCCACCCACCCCACAACACCAAACCCCATCCACCCACCCCGCAGCACCACACGCCTTCCACCCACCACCGCAACACTGGATTAGGAGGCAGGATTCATACGATTGCGAGATTCTGTCGTCCGAGGAGGAGAGCAAACGTGGCAGCAAAACGGTGGACCACGCTCATCGTGCACATACCCCCCACCAAAGATCTGCCGGCACCGAAATGTCGGACAACAACGTTTGGTTCCTCCGATGGAGTGGCAAATAAACGCCCACTGCCGCGCGTTGCTCGGAAAAGAACCGGATCCTGCTCTTGAAGGAAGGCGCTCCCGGGCCGGGGTCGGATGGCAATGCTCGACGTGCGTTCCTGCAGAGGGGAGGCACGCCTGGAGGATGCATGGGGCTATCGCGCAACACCAGCGACGAGGCTTTGGACACACCGGAGCGAGGGCCGCACCTGGATGGGGATGTTGTCCGAGAACACGACGACCATGGTGATGAGAAAGAGCTTCGTGGTGTGGCTCACCAGCGTGCTCCACCAGTAGAAGTCCTCGTGGAACACCATGTACATGCTGCCGCACGACTTCTTGAACAGCGGCTGGCGGAGCCGGTGCCGGTTCCAGTGAAGGTACAGGAAGGTCCCCAGTGGGAAGCCCACGGCGTACAGGGCGCAGCCGATGGCCCCGTAGATGAAGTAGCTCCACCACAGGCCGCTGTAGCATTCATATGCCGGGTGCATGGTCAGGTAGTACGAGCCGTCCTCGAGAGCCTGGAAGCGCCGGAAGCAGATCGCACGGGTACTTCATTGTTTCCCTCTGGATTGTTTGATACGATTCCCCCGACAATCTCCACCTTTGCTCCCTTGCATCACCCCTGATAAGCACTCTGGAAACACGATGAGGCGGCGGATCCACGCGCCGCGCCGCGACAAGATGAGGCGCATCTACGGGACACTGACTGATTCGAGCGTTGAGGGCGCGCGGGTCGATCCACGCGGGAGACTTCGGGGACGGCACCTGCAAGGCTTCAGACCCAATGAAACGGGGTGAAGGGGAGGCACAGAAATGGGCGGGCACCTGGCAGTTCATTATACTAAACGCGTTGATCACCACGGAGGTGTAGATGAAGGAACCAGCGCTGAAGAATGCATTGTTCAGGTACGCCTGCCAGAGCTGCACCTGTACCAAGCCGCTTAAGCCGACTCAGAGATATCCGACTTGTCACTCAACCGCCTGGCCAAGGCGCACCCTAAGTGGCCGTTGGATTTGGCAGTTTTCCCATCCGCGCAGCCAGAGAGCAAACGGCTGCTTACGAATGGCAGCTTTTAATTGGTCGCAGGCTGTGCACCGCAGCATGGCAGCAGGTGCGGGTTGGATGCAAGGGGCGGCAAAAGCGTCGTGCACGGAGTTCGGGGCATGGCAGGGAGATGGAGTGGCGCGGGAAGTGGCTAAAGAGGGGCCGCATAAGCTGAGCCCGAACGACAAATAAGAGGCAAGTGTCGGATTGGGTGTGGATTTAAATCTGGATTCTGGAATCTGGATTTAAAATGGCATGACCACACCCAATCTGGATTTATAATGACATGACTACACCCAATCTGGATTTAAAATGACATGACTACACTCAATCTGGATTTAAAATGACATGACCACACCCAATCTGGATTTAAAACGACATGACTACACCCAATCTGGATTTAAAATGACATGACCACACCCAATCTGGAATTATAATGACATGACTACACCCAATCTGGATTTAAATGGCATGACTAACCAACTGGATTTAAAATGACACGACCACACCTGGTTTAAAATGACATGACCACACCTCTGGATTTAAAATGACACGACTACACCCAATCTGGATTTATAATGACGCTGCACCCAATCTGGATTTATAATGACATGATACACCAATCTGGATTTAAATGACACACCACACCCAATCTGGATTTAAATGACATGACCACACCCAATCTGGATTTATAATGACATGACCACACCCAAAATCTGGATTTAAAATGGCATGACTACACCCAATCTGGATATAAATGACATGACCACACCCAATCTGGATTTAAAATGACATGACTACACCCAATCTGGATTTAAATGCCATGACCACACCCAATCTGGATCTAAATGACACACCACACCCAATCTGGATCTAAAATAACATGACTACACCCAATCTGGATCTAAAATGGCATGACCACACCCAATCTGGATTTAAATGACATGACTAATCTGGATTTAAATGACATGACCACACCCAATCTGGATATAAATGACATGACTACACCCAATCTGGATTTAAATGACATGACTGCACCCACTGTAGACTTATCCCATACCATTATATACGCAACTCTGACCCGCCACACAGAGAGGACCAGTGAAATGCGGCCCAGAATGCTGACCGAGGTGCAGTTCTCCTTGGTCCTCTTGGCGGTGCCCGGAAGACAAGAGTTGAGGGAGCCAGATGGCGGAATAGCGCGCTGCGGCGTAAGTTCTGCGGCTTCAGCCGGCAGTCCCCGGTGGAGGCCGGCAGCGTTTGGGTCAAAAGCTCGGCGACTGTGCTACCTTTCTGTTTGAGATTTTCTCCATGTACCCCATCCAGCGAACGCCGTAGTAAAGGACAAGCAGTATTACAGGGAGAGTTAGGGGCATGGTCATGGTGAGGGCCCAGAGCTCATAAAAATCGATCGTTATGGTGCACTGTGGGCTCAGGATGCTGAAGTCGATGGTGAACAGGCTAGCGATGCGCATGAACGTGTTGATCTCCTCGGGCCACCCCATGTCGTACCTAAAGAAGGTGGCCTGCATCGTCGCCGAATCCCCCTTCCTCAGCAGTACTCGTCCAAGATCCTACGACGAAGGCCTGCCGCGGTGAAGTGAGGTGAAAGCTGTCGCAGATGCATTCCCATTCAAGCTTGATGACCCTTCAGGCCTGATGACCCTTCAGGCTTGAGGACCCTTGAAACGTGCTGACCCTTCAGGCTTGATGACCCTTCAGGCTTCCCTGCTTGGTTTCCGGTGCGCAAGATGTTTTGGAAATATCAAACAGCTTGAAACAACTGAGCGGGATTATGCCATTGCACGGGAGGCTCCAGACTGGGCGGAGCTGGAATGGCAATGCGGCGGGGGATGCTCCAAGGAAGCACTGAGCGTGACGCCGAAACCATGTCTTTTGATTACAGTTTCCATATTCCGAATCAAATTTCGTCAGGTGTGAGGTATTGACACGGTTTTGGTTTATAGCTCAGTGATTCCACCCCCGTCAGCCTCTATCGCCGCGGCCTGGGCAACCTGGGTATGCATGAAGTTGATGAAGACGGAGAGTGCGCCGCTCTTGAAGAAGCTGGCGCTGTTGACCACCGTATATATCAGCAGGGAAGTAGTTATCAGGAGGAAGACCATGAACAGTACCGTCCGCGTGACAGTATCCTGCGCGCACTTACGGCACTGGCGGTTGTGCAGCGTGTGGCCCCGCGCACAGGCCCCACAAAGCTCCTTCTGCAATGACCCAGCAGCCCCGCTTACAAAGATCAACCCTTGCCCACCACAAAGCACTTGCATGTACCGAGCAACCAACCCGCATGTGTGTACACACAGCAGCCCCGCTTACCTCCCGTCAGCTCCTCCACAAGTGTATTTCCCCGAACAGCCAACCCTAAGCCGTGCGCCCCTGCTGCAGGGGAATGCGAACATGCAGTTCTCATCTCGCACGACGCTGCACAAGCTCCTGGGGCGCCTCTGCGATGAGCACCTCGTTGGAGGCATGGCAGTAGCCGATGCTGTACTCCTGGGACTTGTCAGTGGAACTGCCAGCACCCCACCTGCAGACTCTCCGATAGATCTCAGCCTTTTCTAGCGCTGAGCAAACTGGCGCTCCTGGTGCAAGGTACCGGGCCTACCATGCGGTGTGCAACAGGGCGAGGGCGCTAGGCCCAAACCATCAAAGGGGCGTACATGTGCACATGGCTGGGCTCCCACCAGGCCGCATGCTCATACGGCCAGCCCTTTTGTAGCCCCTCGCCATCCCATGAAAGAACTCGAGATCTCGAGAGCTCTTTACATGTCCCGACGGGGAGAAGGGGCATAGCGCAAGGCGGGGCCGCCTGGATCATCCACACGCCGGTAGAGCGGCACGCACCACGTGCCAGTGGCGCTCTGGTACTGATACACGGCTCCGTCGCACGACTGCGTCAGGGGACACCGCAGGATGATGTCCCACGCGCGTGACGAGCGGATGTATCCGGGCCTGGCCACCGGCACCACAGTGCCCCCGGTGCAGGGCTCCGGACAGAAGTCCTCCTCGTACTCCCGAAGCCTCGCCATCAGCCGCTCGTCGCACGCGCGCCTGTCGGTATAGCCGTGCACCTGGTATCTTCCCCCGCCGCACTAGTTCCAATTTCAACCACCTCTCGCACCCTGGGGGCAGCAGTTTCTGAGCCCCAGCTACGGAGCTCGAGATTATTTCACCGATGTCTGGGTTCCCACGCTCACATGGTCAGACAAGCGGGAAGCTGAGGACACAGCGTCGGGAGACGGGGACACGTCAGCGGCCTCAGATTGCATTTTGGTCCGCGCGATACGAGGAGTCAGCTCATCACGAAACACCCAGAACTGCCCCGTCAGCAGACCTATCGAGGCT
Organism: Cymbomonas tetramitiformis; assembly: GCA_001247695.2. Lineage (NCBI taxonomy): Eukaryota > Viridiplantae > Chlorophyta > Pyramimonadophyceae > Pyramimonadales > Pyramimonadaceae > Cymbomonas > Cymbomonas tetramitiformis. Next base: position 11,194 of record LGRX02016672.1, read on the forward strand.
CGTGGAACCATGCGTACCTCACAGTCCTCTGGTGCGCCCCTGAAAGTGCCTCCGCACCCAGCGTGGATGCATTCGGGTGGGGAAGATGATTGGCCGACCGAGACGGGCGGCGCACTCTTATGCTCTCTCTGAAGAAGGCTCCGTATAAAAGCTTTGAGAGCCAGGAATCCAACGCAGCAACTGCATCGGTGGAGATCCTGGGGCCTCGGCTGATTGACTCGCAAGTTCCATCTTGGACGAACAGCACCACGCCAGTGAGCAGCAGCAGCTTACTGGGCAGTGTCTCGCCGAAGCTGCGGCCCGTTGTCGAGAGGATGTGTCGCGCGGCGGCCAGTGCGCGCTGGATTTGGATGGCGCACACATTCCGAGGGCGGAGATCGCGTGCCGGGAAGACTCCTCCAGCTGGCGGTGTGGGGGCTGCGCCTGATGCCAACAGGCGGGTCACACGTTCACATTTGGAGATGGAGCCGACCCCTTTGGCGCCACCATGAATTTGGGATCGCTCGATGGTAGACAACCTCCGGACCGGGAACTGTGTGGTGAGCATGCGCATGCAAATGGTAAAAGATGGGCGGATGGCGAGTGCCTCGACCCACTGGTGGCGCCGTTAGCTGCGCGAGCCCCTGAGAGCGAGGGCCGCCGCCGGGGTCCCTGCGCGTGGCAGCCTGCGCTTCAAGGGGGCGCGAGCACTCTCCACCAGGCGTCGGCTGGCATCGCCTGAGCTATACACGGTAGGTGCGTGCGGCCGCACCTTCCAGGCGTCGCAGTGCAAGCACTGGCAGCACGTGGCCCCCTTCGGGCACTCGGTGGGCTCGGCGCCGCGGACCCCGTAGAAGCCCTCCTCGGGCAGGCAGTCGCTGAGGTTCCCCGGGACGAAGAGCGCCTGCCGTCCCTCCGGAAAGTTCTGGGGGATGAAGTTGTTGGTGTTAGGCGGGCAGCGGGTACACGCCACAGCCCCGGTGTGCTCTGCGAACGTTCCGGCAGTGCAGGACGCACACGTCGCGCCGCCCTCCGCATCCTGCGCAAGGCCCCCCAGCCCGCTTCCGCCTCGACGGGCACTTCACTGCCCCCGCCCCCTGCACAGCATGCAAGCGCTCAACCCTCCCAGGAGCCCTCCGTTCATCCGCGAACCGACGGCCTGTAACCCTGCGGACGATGGTTTCTGAAGGTGGGTCTCATACACCGAGGAAGTCACCGAGGAAGTCATCGGGCGAAGCGCGCGGGCGAGGAAGTCATCGGGTCAGGCGCTAGAGCGATAATCACCATGTATGTCCCAATCGGACATGGGTGGCAGCGGATCTCTCCAGAATAGGGCTGGAAGGACCCTGGCGGACAGAGCGCACAGCTTGTGGCCCCTGCTGCAGGCGTGAACCTGCGTGACGAATTTTCCGCCCCCCAGACCAGCTCAAGACTGAGCCTGCTCTTCTCCCCTCAACCCCCCCCTCCACGCACGTTCTCGCCGCCTCCATCTCCTTCTCTCTCCGCAGGACCCTTCTGTATGCGGATCCCTCTTCATTTCGAGTCTACACAACACCGAATGGACTTATACCTCCTTTCACTCGCGGCCCACCTCGGAATACTGGGTAGGATTGCGGCAAAGGGATAAGCCACAAGGGATGGGCTCCTGCATCAGCGGCGTGCTTTCCCTACCTTGCTTCCGTCTGTCCACTCGGACCGCCGCTGAGTGACACAGGCACGTAGCGTCTATCTGAGTGTCGGTGTCACTCACACTCACACCGGCAGCCGGACAAAAGCTGATTTTGTCTCGATTTCGATTTTGCTTACGCCCCGAGCACCGTGCCATGGGGTGCAAGACGGGCATGGAGGGAGGGGGCGCAACTCCCAGGAGCACACGGAATACACTCGCTGCTGCCTCCGAGATGCTGCATGCTGCCAGGCTCGCAAGGGCTGCAGACATCCAGCCCTTCTTGACTGGTGGTCTTAAACGTCCCTGTGCGCCACGAACCCGCATGGTACATTAAGCTCCCCGAGCCCCGCAGCCGGGGACGGTGCCCGCAGCCACAGCCTCGACACAAGGGAGAACATGCGGCACGCGGAGCGGGGGATCGCAGCAATCGCCGCGTGCAGGGCCCGCACCAGGGGCGCAAGGCACGCACACGAAGTCCTGTTGTATCTCCCCCTCAGCACAAAACTTGCAGGTGCCGTCCGCCGCCATATAGCCGTTGACACACATCATTGGGTTCGCCTCCACCAGCGCCTGCAGCCTCGCCTGCAGTGGCTGCGCCTGCAGTAGGTAGCTACAGGCGGCGTCCCACGCGTTCAGGTGCAGCCCGCCGCCGTCGACGTGGAAGCCCATCATGCCTTCCATATCACCCGGCGGCAGCTGAAAGTCCTCCACAAACCTCCGAGCTGAGGAGAGCGCCCCTTGCGCACTGGCCTGCCACACCACCTTCTGCAGCGTCTCCGAGGATTTGGCGCAGCTCACTCCGCTGAGGTCCGGGTCCGGGTGGTGCATTCCCTGGCACTGCCCCGTGTCTGGGAACAGGACTTGGATTGCCGACAGCTTGGTCAGGAGTGGGTCCGGGCTGTACCAGTAGAATAGCACCGGCAGGCGCCTGTGCTGGAGGTCCAGGAGGAGGCTCTGCAGATTGTCCTGGAACGATCCACCGCCCGAGCGCGCGTCACAGCCCCGGCTCATGCACCAGGCTAAGCGAGGTGGGGCCAGCGAGGCAGGGGGGCGCTGAGGTGGGTCACCTGGGAGCCAAGGTAGACGGCCTTCAGCGGCAGGCCGAGGTTCTGCAGCAGCGCCTCGTACCACCCGCTGTCCCAATCATGATTTGTCAGGAAGCAGTCGTGGCACCGGGTATGTCCGGAGACCTCGTCGTATGGGCACTGGGGCTGGGGGTAGAAGGCGCCCAGGTGGCAGTAGGGCTTGTCGCACCGCTGCAGCTGCAGCGCCTCCCCGGAGGAGAGGTTGAGGGTGCCCGAGGACACGTCGTGTTGGGTCAGCAGCTCGCTGTTGTGCCAGTCCGTGTATTCCCGCCAGAAGTCCCAATGCGCCGCCTGCCGCCCCGGGAAGCTCCAGTTCCCAGCGAACAGCCCGGTGAAGCCGCTGTACCCGTTGTCCAGCAGCTGCACACGGCCCTTCGCCTGCTGCCACTCGAGGATCTCTGCCCGCGCCGCCGCCCCAGCCCGTCGCCGCTGACGTGAGCAAGGGCAAATGGCAGGTTAGCCTTGTGGGCGTTTGAGCACCGCAGGGTCACACTGAAAAGATGCACCGTGTAAAGGCTTCCAAGCCGCGGGGATCAACGGCGCCACGCCATCCAAGCCGCGGGGATCAACGGTGCCACAACTTCCAAAGTGCAGGGATCAACGGTGCCACACCCAGCAAACTGCAGGGATCAACGGCGCACCTGCAAACTGCGAGATCAACGGCGCCACGCCATCCCAGCCGCGGATCAACGGTGCCACCCTCCAAAGTGCAGGGATCAACGGCGCCACACCCTGCAAACTGCGAGGATCAGCGAGCGCCACACCCTCAGAAGCCGCGGGGATCAACGGCGCCACACCCTGCAAACTGCGAAGAAGTCAGCAGCGGCACACCTCCAAACCGCGGGGATCAGCGGCGCCACACCCTGCAAACTGCGGGGATCAGCGGCGACACACCCTCCAGCCGCGGGGATCAACGGCGCCACACCATCCAGAACGCGGGGATCAACGGCTGACACTGCAAACCGGGGATCAACGGCGCCACACTCTCCAAACCGCGGGGATCAACGGCGCCACACTCTCCAAACCGCGGGGATCAATGGCGACACACCCTCGAAGGCATTTCTCCCAATTCCATCGAGAAGCGTTTGGCAGACTGAGACCCTCTGTGCCTCACCAAGCCATCTGCGATTGCTCCGCCTACCAATCAGACCCACCCTATCGAGGTTGACCTCCACTCACCATGTATGCGTGAGCTAATCCTTTTGCACAACCAATTTCATTCAAACTCAGCATCCAATCACCGAGCTGCCCAGAAATCTATTTCTGCTGCTCTATGCTCCCGCACTAGGGGCCAAAGGCTGGAGCACTTCCACGAGGGAATCTTTCCAGAGTCATCGAAGCTTTGTGGAGATCAAGGTACCCCACTGTGCCATATCCAACTGCGTCTATAACTGCTCCACGTGGGCAGGCGCCACACACGTCCGCTGGCACTCCCCCTTAAAGCGCCAAGAGCCGACACAACGCACCATGCGGCCGTTGCGAGCTCACCCCGCACACCGTAAATGCCCCAGAAACATGGCCAACACCAGCCCGTGCACCCACTATGAATGTCTGGCGCCATGCGTGTAAAGAATGACAGCCTGGG
>LGRX02016673.1:0-18447 GCA_001247695.2 Cymbomonas tetramitiformis
GTGTCTACACCCAATGGCACATTAAAATGAAGTGCCTACACCCAATCTAGACCAAAATGAAGTGCCTACACCCAATCTAGATTAAAACGAAGTGCCTACACCCAACCTAGATTAAAATGAAGTGCCTACACCCAATCTGGATGATAATGAAATGTCTACACCCAACCTATACTTATCCCTACGCGCGCGCGTGCGCACATACACACACACACGATACTCGAAAATCCTTGAAAATCGTGCGCCCCCAAACCGAAAATTAACCAACGTTGATACATTACACTTTCCATAGTTAACAACCTTGGTGCGGATTTGGGGACAACTACCTCTAGAGCAAGATGCTGCATGGTGTTACTACTTACTTGTTCGCTACTTTATACTGGTTAGATGTTTGTTAAGGGTCACAAGGTACTGCATGGTGTCACCCGATGCTGCACATGGTGTTACTACTTACTTGTTCGCTACTTTATAGCTGGCTAGATGTTTGTTAAGGGTCACAAGGTGCCGGCTATTTAGGGATTGTTTTACCCCATTTATTGCATAGAATTGTAATAAATTAGGGCGAGGAAATTTGGGGATGTCATGACTTACGAAGTTGGACATTAGGCAGGGCTTAACCCCAAACGATTTTCAGGCATTATGAAATGTTAATATTTAGGGTGTAACTGCGGAATTTAGTCCGGACTCACACATAATCTGCGAAACTGGTAACGAAACGACATGCACTTGTGTGAATCAGTTTTTTTCCCTACGATGCGGGATATAATCTATAGACAGATATGGCATGATGACGCAAGCCGGAGAATCATGTTTTAGGTGTCTAGAAATGCCCCCAAAACAAAAAAACAAATTAGGCATTTTCGAAAAAAAACCCCGAAATGCCATCCGGAGGCGGTCTCAGATTTTGCATAGCGGTTAGCGCTCAAAAACTAGAATATCAAAAAATGCCTCATTTGATTATATTGTTTGTCGGGCATTTCTAGACACCTATCTAAAAAGGTGAGCCAACTTTAATGATACAACAGTAGTGCGCCGGCAGGGCAGTTGCAGGGGCTCGGTTGGCCCGGTGAGGCTCAGGGAGCAGAGGACTGGTCTGAGCGTAGGCTTGGTGGTGGAGAGATGGCTCGAGCAACCTGGGGGGTAGAGGTGAACCGGCTCCAGAGACACGACAACAACGCGCCGGGCGTGCCGGTGCACCGGGGCTCAGGTGGCTCGAGTAAGGCTTAGGGGGTCCCATGCTTCACTGGTGAGCCCCGGAGAATTCATGGGGAAAACGGAAACCGTACCGCTAGACCGAAAAAGGTGAGCCGGGACGGGAATCGATCCACGGACCTCTCGCAAACCCGACGAGCGCTCTACCGTTGAGCTACTCTGGCTATTGATGGCGATTCTGGTGCTGTACGGAGTACTGACTCCCCACAGTGCCACGTAGGCGGCGAAGAGTGAAACCCGGAGGATACACTTTCCCCCAATCAGCCGTTGCGGTGCACTCTCTGTTGGGGCATCGCGCGGCTTGTGCGGCGCGACTATTGGGGGAGAAAGAAGTGTATTCTCCGTGAAGAATCCACACAAGTGTCCCGAAGTGTGCGTTGAATTGTCCTTAGATCCCTGGTGGGGGATCGCAATTCAGTCATAATCCAACCGATGGTATTGTGATGCCAAAAAAGTCAATCCATGGATACGCCACACACAAAATGGAGTAAGATATCCGATCCGATGCCGGTGAGGCGGAAAGCGTCCACATGGACTTATAGTTTGTAATGATCTAATGTGCTTACAAATCATTATTTATCCCTCTATTCCGTATGCAACTTATCGCCCGTTGGTTGCCATGCTTCTGTTCCACCGTGATCATTCATCATCATGATTGCATGTTGTGTCACATATTATGACAACCAGCTCGCTTACAAACAAATTTGTAACTAGAAATCCCAATAGCCATATGTAAGGTCAAAGCTCACCAGAGCTTTGGGCTGATCTTTGAATTCCTCCTAGTCGTGCTAGCTCTTCCTGCGACATCTTCGCATCATATATCAGTCAAGATGTAGGAAGCCAACACTCTATGTGGCGAGGCAACTGAAGACAGCACGGCACTCACTCGCATACAAAACACGGCAAAGCCATTACCCAACTTCGTGCAAAATATGGTTAAATTGGAGCCTGCGGAATTTTAGAGGTTTCTATGCCGGTAGATCGATCAGAGTTTCCTGAGGCGTTAGATCAAATCAGCAGCTGAGTTAGATCTAAAGGCTTTACACACGACAGTATTTAGTAGTTCCGCCCGTGGGAATCCGCAACTCTGTTCTTTTGCCTTTGCAAAAGAACTTCACAAGAAATTTTCCTCGCGGAGAAATTCTTAGTGCGGCACACTGCAAATTTTTACCCCACATTTTACTGTTACCGTGGAAGTCTAAACCCTTGACGACTTACGACAATGAGTCAAGACGGTGAGCAAAGCGCGTCGGAGAACAATTCTGGCGCGGCTGAACAACCGGCAGCAAAAACCGGAATGGAAGCTCTGTTGGAGCAACAAAGCGCAATGATGCAGCTCATGATGGAGCGGATGGAGACTCTCGCAGCGAGGGTTGAAGTCGCGGAGGCGACGGCAGCGAAAGCCGTTTCGCAGGCTGGTGGTTCCGCTCAGAGCGGAGACGCGGAGTTGGAGGCATTGAAAAAACTCCCGTATGTCCCACACGTTGAAGGGAATCCGTTCCCTGCGAGACCTGCGACACTGGAGACCGATATGCCGCAGATGTACGACCTGTACAACGACAAGACCTACGGCGCCCTCTCCAAACGCACCAACTCGTCCATGCGTTATGAGCAGTTGGTGCTTGCCCCTGCGCTTTCGTACATGCACGATGCGATCGCGTTTTCCGAGGTGACCTTGGACTGGTATCAAGATGAAAACGATCCCCCAACGGTGGAGGAATTGAGTGAGTGTGTTTTCGCAGCGCACAACACGTTTAAGAGCGTTTTTTCGCTCCTGAACAACAGATACACCATGTTGCAGCTCAGAGCGAGCATGGAGTCTGACGCAACATCGCACGGTGGAGCTGAGGCGTTGCGGGCGAAGTTGGCCTTCATCGAGGAGAAGGTGTACGCAAGCAGCGACGGGCTGGTGAGCGACTCAGTGCTCACGAAGTGGTTGAAGGAGTTCGACACCACGAAGGCGAAGGCCGTGACGAACACGCCTTCCGCCCCTCGGGGCGTCCAACGGAAAGAACCCACCCTGCAGGAAAGGGTGCGGAGCAGAAGGGAGGCATGGCGCGCAGCTGGCGCAAATTCCGAGGTCATGCAGTGGATCAGCAAAGGGGCAAGGATGCGCTGGGTCGACAAGGCGCCTTTGCCTTTCGATCACGGAGTGTCGTTGGGCGACGCCACCCCTCCGCAGCTGGAGTGGATGGCCGCAGAGACCGAGCGGTGTCTCAAGACGGGCGCATGGATACGAGCGAGGAGGCGACAACATGTATCCCGAGTGTTCCTGGTGCCGAAGCCGGGGACGAACAAGTGGCGTCTAGTGATGGACTTCCGCTGGTTGAACGCGCATTGCGTCAAGTCGCGCTGCAAGATGGAGACGCTCAAGAAGCTGCGATGGCTCGCCAAGCCGAACGATTGGTGCATCAGCTTCGACCTCCAGGACGGATACCACGTCGTGGGGATCGACCCCGCCTTCCAGGAGTACATGCAGTTCGACGTGCGGGGGGAGTTATTCCAGTGCGGCGCCCTTCCCTTCGGCTGGAACGACTTGCCTCGAATATTCGTCAAGGTCATGAAGGTGCTCGTGGAGTGCCTGCGTTCTCCGAGATCCGCGGAGGATCGGCGGGAAGTGCGGAAGCTGCAAAGCGGAAGCAAAGTGCGACGACGTTGGGCAGTTCGCAGACGAGCTTGAGGATACGGCCGCGAGGAGCATCAGCAGGAGGCGCGGGTGCTCCCTTACATGGACGACTTCCTGCTGCTGCTAAGCAGCAGGATCGAGGCGCTCAGGGCGCGCGAGTTGACATCTCGGGTCTTGGTGAGACTCGGATTGTCGCGCAACGAGAAGAAGGGGCAATGGGAGCCGACGCAGCTGGTGGAGCACCTCGGGCTCGAGGTGGACCTCATGGCGGGACAGTTACGCGTGACACCGGCGAGGCTGCAGAAGATTCACCTGCAGTCCAAGGCGCTCCTCAGCGAGGCGTCGCGGCAGCGGAGGTGGCTCCCAGCTCGGAAGCTGGCAGCGTTCACGGGGCTCTGCCAGTCTGTGTACCTGGCAGTCCCTCCGGCGAGATTGTATCTCAGGGAGCTCCACTTCGTGCTCTCCACGAGGCGGGGATGGGGCGCGAAGGTGAAGCTCACACGGCAGGCGTGGAGCGACATCGAGTGGTGGCTCAGGCTGCCGGCTCAGAGCCGGTGGAACGGTCGCAAGATCTGGCGCAGCCCCACGAGAGCGAAGGTGCACACCGACGCGTCTCTGTTCGCATGGGGCGGGGTGCTGAACCTCAAGCACGCGGCAAGAGGATTCTGGTCCGACGAGCTACGGCATCTACACATCACGCACCTGGAGCTGGAGGCCGTGTACAAAACGGTGCAATCCTTCCTGAGAGAGCTCACCGGCAAGGTGGTGCGCCTCTACTGCGACAACCAGGCGGTGGTGGCCATGCTCTCGCACTTCACGTCGCGCAACCCGGAGCTGATGCGGCGGATGCGGCGCCTGTGGATCCTGCTGGACTTAAACGACATCGAGCTCCAGGCGAGGTACATCAGAAGCGAGGCAAACGAGTGGGCCGACCGCTTGTCTCGGGACCGGGACCTGGACGACTGGCGGCTGAACCGCAGTGGTTTCAGTGGGCGGAGCGGGAATGGCACCAGCACACCGTGGACCGCTTCGCCTCGGAGCTCTCCGCCCAGCTGCCGCGCTACTACGCACAGTGGCACGACCCGGGGTGCGAGGGCGTGGACTCTTTGGCCTTTTCCTGGCTAGGAGAGGTCAATTGGGTCAACCCCCCGTGGTCCCTCCTCGACGAGGTGGCGCACAAGCTGCGGGAGGAGAAGTGCGCCGCCACGGTGGTGGCGCCCTACTGGCCGGGGCAGATGTGGTTCCAGCAGCTGGAGGCCATGGCCGACGAGGTGGTGATCCTGCCCCGGAGCAGGGACCTCTTTACTCCCAGCCGGCTGGGAGGGTCCGAGCTGCTCGGGGCCTCAAGCTGGGACGGCATCATGTTCCGCATCTCCGCCTCCCGGTGAGCCATTACCTGCAGGATGGGAGGCGGGCGGCCGGGCAGGCGCCGCAGGCGGGGCTGGCGAGTGGCCTCAAGGTGAAGGTGTATTGGCCCCAGGATGATGCCTGGTACACCGGCACCGTGGGTGACACGGGGTCGGACGGCCTAACCCACATTGCCTACGAGGATGGTGACAAGGAGGACCTGGACATGAGCAAGGAGAGATATGAGGTGCTCCCGGCAGCGGTGCAGGAGGTGGCTGGCTGGGATGCGGCGCTTCAGGAGCGCTGGAGAGGGGAGCTGGGGGACAGCTCCCTCACTGAGCTGGCAGTGCAGATGCAGGGGGCAGCATTGGGCGACAAGACGGTGGGCAACTACCGGCCGAAGGCTCGGGCCTTCATGGCGTTCTGTGAGGCGGAGGGCAGGCAGTGGCTTCCGGCAACGGGGGCCACGGTGAGGCTGTACATTGCTCACATGCTGGACAAGGGCACGGTGCAGGCGTCCAACATGCAGCCCTACCTGTCCGCCATCAACAACTACCACGAGGACATGGGGTTCCCCGGGCCTGCCAAGGGCCGGGCGATCTCCAGGGCAGTGAAGGGCATGTCCCGCCTCCAGCCCTCTTCAGGGCACCTGAAGACGGCTTCAGCCGTCTCCAGGTGCAGGCGGCTGAAGCCGCGGGTGAGGAGCAGACTGTGCGGACCTGGCTGCCTGCCAGGCATGTCTCGGCGGTGCATGAGCACGGGCTGGGGCTGGAGCCGGTGGGCCGGGCAACTACGGAGCTGCTCAGGGCGTGCACCTACGTGGTGTTTGCCTTCGTCACCTTCGGCCGGCCAGAGACGGGCGTCTCCATGCGCAGGGAGCACATCAGCGTCACAGGTGATGGCATCTCCGTGGTTCTCCACAAGGAGAAGGGCAGGGGGCACGTGCGCCTCAGAAGGAGGCTCACCATCCCCGCAGCGGGGGTGGCGGGGCTTGTGCAGCTCCTGCAGCACTGGCGGCAGGTGCGGGATGCCTGTTGGGGGCAGCGCCCGGTGCCGGGCTCGGAAGTGCAGGGCAGCTACTGGAGGCTGCCGTGGGAGCAGGGAAAGCTCCAGTCGGCGCAAGCTAATGGCTGGGTGCAGTTGGCATTGGGGAGGCTGGGGTGTGTCTCCTCCGGAAGGGGGACACTTCTCTGGCCACAGCACCCGCAAGGGGGCTTGTACCTGTGCCAGGGCTGTGGGCGCGGCGCTTGAGAAGTGCTGCTTCCTGGGCGGCTGGTCTCAGCTGTCCTCTGCCATCCACTCCTACATTGACCCGGCAGCTGTTCCCGACGAGCACATGGAGAAGTACTTCGGGTGGACCACTCCGAGATGGCGGCAGCAGCAGCAGCAGCCTGGCACAGAGCAGTGTGCCTAATGATCTCTGTTACATGGCAATGAGATGTGAAGAGCAAAAGAAATGGTTAAATTGGAGCCTGCGGAATTTTAGAGGTTTCTGTGCCGGTAGATCGATCAGAGTGTCCTGAGCCGTTAGATCAAATCAGCAGCTGAGTTAGATCTAAAGGCTTTACACACGACCGTATTTAGGATTTCCGCCCGTGGGAATCCGCAGCTCTGTTCTTTTGCCTTCCCTACCCACCCAACCCAGAAGACTCTAAACATTTTGCCTTAGAAGCTGTGCATCAGCCTACAAAGCATGTGAAGCTGTGAATCAGCCTAGAGAAGACATTCCAAAAACAGATTTTCTCTCACACACTTAAAAGCATGTAAGAAGAAAGCTATTTTTAATGAAATGCTATGCAGTGTGCCTGTTGGCAATGAGATGTGAAGAGCAAACGAAATCATATATACCAACACTATACTCAGGCCACTCTTGAACTAGCTACACAAATAGAGCGTTTTATTCTGAACTTAATGAATTATTAGGTTTTGAATTTCACATTAAGCCGCATCCAGCAGCATGCCCTATTGTTCGGTTGAAAGCATTCGGCCAAAAACATGGGGGGTAGATCCAAGAGCGAGCACAACAATGGCGCGTCCTGATATCAAGGGATGCTCCTGACATTGATGCTCCTGAGTGCGAACTTGTTCGTTCCTCCCCTCTTCTTGAAACCCATTTTACAACAATCACCTAGACCCAAAGATAGGCACGCCTGGGCTAGACATGCCACCAGAAAAAGCCATCGCTCCAAGACGGCGCTATGCATGCAACCATAGGGCAACGGCACCTGTCACTATCACCACATGTACAGTGAACCCTACCATGGGACCCTGACAACTTGAGCTAGTTTTGTGCATTGCTGGCGGAGAAGAGGTAAAAAGAAGCTCCAAACAACCCTACAATCACGAAAAAGAGAATTCCTGACATTTTTGTCCCGCCCCCCCGTCCCTCCCATGGTGCACTGAGAGACAAAAGGAGCGCCCCAAAATTGAACTACCACCTCAAGCATATCACCAAAAAATGCCGTCCCATCACTCATGGCGCACAACCCGGATACAAACCATTTCAAAATTCGCATTGACGTGCATTGTCATATACACATTGTGCGGGGTACTGAATAGCACAAAGCACGCGGACCATGGCCAGGCCGCTAACATCCTGGCGACGGAAAGCCGTGTGTGCGGCGGGGATCTGACATTCAAAACTCAAAAATAATCTAGATTTAAGACTCTGACATTTAATTAAAGTTCTGAATTCAAAAATTCAATCTAAGGCTTTATGGTTCTTAGGGGTGTAGGGAGTTGTGGACTCTAGATCCGCACTGCCCTCGAACAGGCTGCCCACCAAAAAAATGCCGCACAAATCGCATACCACCGTCACTCCCCCGAACCTGCAACTCAAAGATTCAAATCGATCCCAAATCGAACAGCAGTCCATGCCCATAGCTCCGCGATGTCCGGTAGCTCCCCACCTCAAAAGCCTTTCAACGCACCGTTGCGGCATCTCCCCGAGCGGAAGGAGATCCCTATGCATACCTGCAAGGCCTGTTTCCGCGCCCAATTTGAAGAGGCCACGAGGGCGTCCGCCTCGCTCCACGCGGTCGGCACGGCGGAGCATCCAATCCGATTTACACCATCGATTATGCTGGCCGCATTCACCTGCGACTCTGATCGTCTGAGCGGGTCGTACAGATTCAAGGCTTGCGTGCAGAAGCTTGGGTGGCATCACAATGCTGACACGGAAACTGGGCGGCATGAACTAAGAAACCGGCGCTTGAGCCAATCATGTCAAAATGCACTCGCCGGTGCCGTGACGCACCAACGTCAGGAACAACGGTAAACCGCCCGCAGGCACGTTGCACAAATCAACCGCCCGAAGGCAAGATCAGCCGCCCATAAGAATGACCAACCGCCCGCAGACTCAACGCATGATTGACCGCCCGCCGGCACCATCAACCGCCCGCAGGCAAGATGCATCGCCCGCAGGCACGTTGCACGATCAACCGCCCACAAACACGATGCATATAATCAAGTGCCCACAGGCATAAGCAACCGCCCGTAGGCACGATGGACGATCAACCGCCCGCAGGCACGACCAGACGCCCTCAGGTACGACCAACCGCCGGTGGACAACATGAAACCACCCACAAGCAGGACACCCCTTTTGCCCTTTCGAGGAAAATCATTTGCAGCACCAATCATAAAATCCCGCCAATCCGTGTGCGCAGCCAATCCGTGTGCGCAGCCAATCCGTGCGCGCTGCCAATCCGTGCGCGCAGCCAATCCGTGCGCGCAGCCAATCCGTGCGCGCAGCCAATCCGTGCGCGCAGCCAATCCGTGCGCGCAGCCAATCCGTGCGCGCAGCCAATCCGTGCGCGCAGCCAATCCGTGCGCGCAGCCAATCCGTGCGCGCAGCCAATCCGTGCGCGCAGCCAATCCGTGCGCGCAGCCAATCCGTGCGCGCAGCCAATCCGTGCGCGCAGCCAATCCGTGCGCGCAGCCAATCCGTGCGCGCAGCCAATCCGTGTGCGCAGCATGGCACGGTCTCCCTCTCACCTCTTTTCGGTTAGGCATGCCAACGTCTTTCAACGATTCCAGCCGCGACACCAGCTCACGCTCCCTAGCTGCACACCACCCCTCCACGCCTCCGCGCTCCCCCCACCAGCTCACGCTCCCTAGCTGCACACCACCCCTCCACGCCTCCGCGCTCCCCCACCAGATCACGCTCCCTAGCTGCACACCACCCCTCACGCCTCCGCGCTCCCCCCACCAGCTCACGCTCCCTAGCTGCACACCACCCCTCCACGCCTCCGCGCTCCCCACCAGCTCACGCTCCCCAGCTGCACACCACCCCTGCACGCCTCCGCGCTCCCCCCACCAGCTCACGCTCCCTAGCTGCACCACCCCTGCACGCCTCCCGCGCTCCCCCACCAGCTCACGCTCCCTAGCTGCACACACCACCCCTGCACGCCTCTGCGCTCCCCCACCAGCTCACGCTCCTAGCTGCACACCACCCTGCACGCCTCCGCGCTCCCCACCAGCTCACGCTCCCTAGCTGCACACCACCCCTCCACGCCTCCGCGCTCCCCCCACCAGCTCACGCAGTCCAAGTCCAAGTCCAGGAGGCAACTGGCGGCACCGTCGCAAACCCTCGAGGCTCCTGTTCTGTGGAAAGGTGGACATCTGGCTGCTTTGCATTGAATGGTGCAATCGACATTGGTGGACAGGGGCTAGCAGGCAAACTGCTACGCAATATCACGTCAAGATACGCGAGTGATGGCGTCAGCGCGTCTGTCACGCCCCCGGGCATTTCTCCAAGCGCGCACATCTGTCGCCTATGGTTAGTCGCTAACTTCTCTGCACGTGCCGTACGTCACTCAGCTGCATCTGCCCTCAACGTCAGGAGGCAGCTGGCGCTAGTCTAACAACAATTAAAAGGACCGCCGTGGCACGCAACACCTGGCACACTGGCGGGGAACCAAATCTGACCTGAAAATGCATCTTCTCCAGCAAAATCGAGCTCCGATTGAACATCTTCTGAGAACAGTTGTGGGATAGGGTCCTCCAGAATGAACCCTGAACGGGAACCACACGTCCCACACTGAACGCCATGAGGTCCGCCGACAGAAGCCAGCCCGCCATCATTCAGTGGATGTGAGAAGCATTCAGGAACTTTACAGCTGCACTCAATGGACCGGGCCTATGCACAGGGCGGGGCTGTGCCACCTCTAAACAATTGCAAAGCAGCATGGATGGGTATATATATATATATATGTTATAGTGTAGGTGTGCGGCGCACATATGTGCGCCGATTTCAGTATAACCGCGCCGGGCGCGATTATACTAGTAGAATATTAGGCGGTAGACACTGAGACGCTGAGACGCCGAGACGCTGAGACGCGGTAATAATGTGGTGAGATGTAATAATGTGGTGAGATGTAATAATACGATGAGTAAACTATGATATTATGATACGTAAAATGATAATAAATGAGCGGTAAAACCAAGAGAAAAGGGAAAAGAGAAAGGGGAAAAAAGAAAAGGGAAAAAAAGAAAGAAAATCGGGCTCTAAGTACTACGTGGGTTCCGCAGGCTACACAAACTCTAATTAAGCCCTCCCCTCGCCCCCTCTGTTTTTTTCTCTTCTTTTTCTTTCTTTCGTTATTTCCTTTTTTTTTCTCCACCGTCTCTTTTCTCTTTTCCCCTTTCTCTTTTCCCTTTTCTCTTGGTTTTACCGCTTATGTATTATCATTTTACGTATCATAATATCATAGTTTACTCATCGTATTATTATATCTCACCACATTATTACCGCGTCTCAGCGTCTCGGCGTCTCAGCGTCTCAGTGTCTACCGCCTAATATTCTACTAGTATAATCGCGCCCGGCGCGGTTATACTGAAATCGGCGCACATATGTGTGCCGCGCACCTACACTATAACATATATATGTGTGCCACACACAGCCCAGCGATGGAGACACCCCACACACTGAACGGCATGAGATCCGCCGACAAAAGCCAGCCCACCATCATCCCAGTGGAGTGAGAAGCATTCAAGGGCGGGGCCGTGACAAGATACCATTCACTTCGACACATCCCAAACCAAGCGCAAAGCGAACCCATCACAAACATGAATCACAACCAAGAATGTGGGGTAGCTGGGAGCTCATCCAGCTTTGCTCCGCAGGTCCGTCATGGAGATGCCCCATACACTGAACGGCATGAGATCGGCCAACAAAAGCCAGCCCATCATCATCCCAGTGGATGTGAAAAGCAAATCAAGAGCAGGGCGGGGCCGTGACAAGATACCACAAACGCATACATATTCCCAACCCAAATGCAAAGCAGCATGGAAAGATGATACGATGTGACCGATCGTCGCCAAACAACTGTTGGTCTCTGGGTTACGGAGTGAGCGGACCCTGCTGGCATGCCCCCCAGTGGCTCCCGGTCGATGGATGGGACCTGTTGGTCCATGGTTATGTCATGAATCAGGGCGGCCTCTTTGGGGCGGCCTGGTCAGGGCGGCCTCTTTGGGGCGGCCTCGGCGGCATCGGGTTGTGTCCTGCAGCCCTTGCGAGCACACTGCTGGAAGAGGAGAGAAGACCGCAGATGAGCACTTCGCTACCTAGCTTCGATGGGCGACAAAACTCCTGGTGGTAGTCCCTTGGGTCCGCAGGTAGAGGGTCAGGCGGGCGGACGAAGCTACCATAGTGCATGGAGGTCAAGTCGTTACGCAGAGCACCATACGAGATTCGTATCTCTTCTCCAGCATGAACGTCCTCTCCCATTATGAGGTCGAATGTGCCGCCCTCACCAACACGGAGCTGCTTGCCTTCCATCCCGCCACATCCGCTTACTAGCTCAAGAACAGAGAGGGAGAGCTGCTTGCCACAGGCGAAGCCGCGCACCCCTTTTCCCGGCGATGACGCGCACCCCTTGTCCCGACGATGACGCGCAGCCCTTGTCCCGGCGATGCCGCGCACCCCTTTTCCCGACGATGCTGCGCACTCTTGTCCTGGCGATGCCGTGCACCCCTTTTTCCGCGATGCCGCGCACTTTTTCTGGCGATGACGCACCCTTTTTCACGATGCTGCGCACTTCTTTTTCCGACGATGCCGCGCACCCTTTTCTCGGCGATGACGCGCACTTTTTTTTCGACGATGCTGCGCATCCCTTGTCCCGACGATGCCGCGCACCCTTTTCCCGGCGCTGCGTGCACCTTTCCCTGCGCTGCCGCACCCTTTTCCCCGCGATGCCGCGCACCCTTGTCCCGGCGATGACGAGCACCCCTTTTCCCGGCGATGCCGCGCACCCCTTGTCCACACCGTGCCCTGCAGAAACCCGGGCGCGCATTCAGCGGCCGAGAGCATCCCTCTGAGAGCCAGCTGGCGCCGCACACAACAAGCACTGCAACTGAAGCCCGCGCCGCGTCTTGTGGGGGGCACAGCAGGGTAGACAGCAGTGGATGCAGGATGCAGCTCATGTGCCCGCGACGTACACCGCATGCGGTACTGGCGTTGCGCACACACACGTTTAGGCTCGTGCAGGCTGCCACTCGCATTGCCTCGGACCATGCGATGCAAAAGGGCGTCTAATCGGTTGAGTGCAGAGAAGGGCACCTCATTGGTGGAGCTGCCGTTATGGTTGGCCATATCTATCAGCGGAATAAGAAACTTCACCACCTGATCGTTCCCAGCCCGGACGGAGATGCTTCGGGACGTGATGAGTGCGGTGGCGTGACAAAACTCTTCCTCTGCGACCTGCAGCGGAATCTCCAAGCATGTTCAGCGCTGGCTCATGCTGCACCGACTGCCTGTGACACCTCAGTCATGGACTGCGCCCCCTTCACTCCCCCTCACAGCAGTATAGCCATTCAGGCATTGCTTGTGACACCTCGCTCGTGGACTGCGCCCCCTTCACTCCCCCTCACAGCAGTATAGCCAGTCAGGCAGTCGATGGCTGCCTCAGTGCGAGTATTTGAGTGACCCCAGTGATGCAACACGAGGGCGCGTGGAGTTCAGAGAATGAGCAACACCTGCCGGCCCCGGAACAAGGGCAACGCCTGGCCGCTGGCGATCTCCTCGTCATACACACTCTTCGTGTGCTCGCGCCGTAACAGCAGAGTGCCTTCACCCACAAAGCCCATCGTTCCACCATCACCAGCTGTGCGGGTCAGAGTAGATCTCCCTCAACAGCTGCGTGACCTGGAGGAGGCGCTCGTCGACAGCCACACGAGCCAGCAGAGGTCCCCTTCGACGCCCGCACAAGCGAGCCAGGCCCCCTTGACACCCTCATCAGGCAGCACAGGCTCGCCTCAGCAGTCGCACACGCCAGCGGAGGCCCCCCTCAACAGCCGCACAAGCGACCGGAGGTCTCCCACGACAGCCGCACGAGCCAGCAGCAGAGGTTCCCCTCAATAGCTGCACAAACCACCGGAGATCCTATATGACACTCACGCAAGCGAGCCAGGCCCTCGTCGACAGCCACACGAGACAGCGAAGGTCCCCATCGGCAGCCGCACCTCCCAGTACAGGGCCCCCGTCGATACCCACACGAGCCAGCGGAGGTCCCTCTTGACGCCCGCACAAGCGAGCGGAAGTTCCCCTCGATGGCCGCACAAGCGAGCGGAAGTTCCCCTCGATGGCCGCACGGACCAATGGAGGCACCCTTTCGGCAGCTGCATGAGCCAGCACAGGGCCCGCATGACACCCGCATCCGCCTATGGAAGTCCCCCTCTACACCCACATGAGCGACCGGAGGTCCCCCTCAACAACCGCACGAGCCAACAGAGGCCCCTGAGGAAACCCGGACAAGCAAGCGGAGGTCCCCCTCAACAACCACACAATTCAGCAGAGGTCCCCATCACACCCGCACAAGTGAGCGGAGGTCCCCCTCAATCACACGTGCAAACGGAAGCCCCCTTCGACATCCGCGCACGCCAGCGGCGGCCCCTTCGATCGCCACACGAGCCGCCAGAGGCCCTCGAAACCACACGGGCCAGCGCAGGTCCCCGTAGACAGCTACGTGAGGCAGCATAGGTCCCCCATAACAGCCGCGTGAGCCAGTGGATGCCCCCCTCGACAGTTGCACGAGCCACGACAGCCCCCCCCGCGAGTGTGAGGAGAGCTGGGAGGATGCGTACCTAACAGCTCCGGCGCACGCAATTTGGTGAGGGCATCGAGCGGCATGGTTTCCGCCGTCACAAGCGTGCCCTGATCACCCCTCGAGCGCGGCTCAAGAGAATGCACAGAAAGTGGTATTTGATGAGCAAGAGAGTCGAGAAGAGTCCAGATTCATCTGCAAATGCCGAGGTGCCTTTCAAGTGATCGGCTAAAAGTGTGATCGGTGCGGTCAAATCCAACCCCAGCTTCCAGTGGAGCCAGCGAAAGCGCCCCGAGAGAGTGGCTACGAGAAGGCAGAAGCCCGAGGAAAAGAATGAGCATGGAGTGAGGACGCCGCACCATCGGTGGCAGGGCCTCCATGTATGGTGCAAAGCGCGGTCTTCGCTTGTACTGCCCGAAGCCCCTTGAAAACATCTCCTCAAAGATAGCAAATGGAAATTTGACTCCCGTTAAAACTACTACACGTGATTCTCCGCTCACCGGCTGCAGGCGCGCATCCCTGGCCTAGCATTTGCCGGCAGTCAGGCTCTGCCCGCCATTCGCTCGTATGCAGCAGTTTGCCACCAACGAGCCCCCGCCCGCAATATTCAACATTATAATGAACATGGTTGATGAGAGCAATGGTGGAAAGCAGACCTCCCTAGGCGGTACCCTCTTCGAATGGGGCCCCTTTGCGTCGAGCTGGGGCCAAACGCACTCCTCAGTGACAGCTCCGAGACAGATGAGGAATGTACTTTTAGGAGAGCCCTCGGATCTAGGGATCGTGACACTCTCCTAAAAGGCTGGGATGAGCTGAATCGGGTTTGTCCCAACTTGGTTAAGTCTCCAGACCACGCAGCTAGCTCGAACCCAGGCTTTTTACAAGGACCAACCTGGGAAGGTTACTTACTTACTGACCTACTCACTTACATGGTCAGGCAAAGCTGCGATCGTGATTGGCGCACTTGGCGAACACGTAGATTCGTCACCAATCGCAATGCTGTATGATGACACGATGCCATCGTCCGATCTGGGTGACACATCGAGGTATAAAACGAATCGTCAACGTGTCGCAAGTCTGGATTGTCTCAGCGTAAACGAATCGTTGTCATCTATCTGCCATCCCAGCTTGTAAGTCCTAACGTTGACATGATACCATACACCATTCAACAGATCAACCGGTCATGTCCACCACATTTTATGTTTTGGTCCAGTGGAGACCTTTAGATCGACAATGCTAGTATCTAATGAAACAAACGCGTCCATCCGATGGAGGAATCGTTTGGCTTGATACCACATTTGATTTTGCGTGTGGTTGAATGGGCAACCGCCATTTCTACTTGGTAGAAACAAGCAAGCCGCACGGCCTGCAGCTCTCTCTCTCGGATGAGCAGCAAGCCCATGCATGCCTTTTACACTAACGGAGAGTTTGACAGCAACAACTCCAGTCTGACTAGTGCTTCAGATTTGCTCCGAAGATCTGTGACTTGGCGAGGACTCCGCCGGACCCTCCGTCCAGACTCTCAAGCAGGCTTCGCGCAGCGAATCAAAGCTCTCCCATTCTGCAATCCGTGCAGCGATAACTTCGATCTGCAACCAATAACTTCGATCTGCAGCCGGTAACTTCGACCACTTTTCTGCACATCCCGGCGAAAAGAATGCTTACCCAAAGCTTTTCTAGAAGTTGGCTGAAATTGAACCTTTTCCTCCCGCACACATTTGGGCCTTTTGCTCTCAATCGTTAGATTGATTTCACTCGCGTTGTTGCAGACGTACTCCAAGGAGATGTTACCTGTCTGGACTTATTGCACTCGCTGGTGGCCCACTGCAACGCCGCACCTAAGAGGGAAGTGGCCATCGACGGCGAGACTACTATCAGCAACTTTAGAGCACTTTCCTCTCTTGTGGATTCTTGCCAAGTCCTCCAACGACCTCGTCTCCAAGCTCGTCTTTGGAGTGGGCAGTAATCCTTCGTTTTGCACACAGATGAGGGGCAAGGGTAGAAATGTGCAGGAAATTGCTGCCAAAGGCTCCGCCGCTTGCTGCCAAAGGCTCCGCCGCTTGCTGCCAAACGCTCCGCCGCTTCCTGCCAAAGGCTCCGCCGCTTGCTGCCAAAGGGGTCCGCCGCTTGCTGCCAAAGGCTCCGCCGCTTGCGGGACTTCTCCGGGAGGTTGGGGAGCTTCCAGCATGGAGCCACGGCTCTCCCCCTTCGGAACGGTCTGTTGGAGGACGCAGAACCTGTGCTGCGGCGGAGCCTGGAGACTGGAGGGTGATCCTCACAGGGCCACCTGAGCCCCTCTGCAACTGCCCTGCCGGCGCACTGCTGCTGTGCCTCTGAAGCCGGCTCACTTCTGCCCCTCGAGACACTCGACCCATCTCTTCACCACCAAGCCCACATTCGGAACCTCCCCGCCGCCCTCTACCCGCCCTAGAGCCTGGTCTCAAGAGAGCTTGCTCACCCAGGACACGGCCGGAATGCCGGCAGTGTGTGTGTGCTTATCCTTGGACCGACTCCTTTGGCACCCCGTAGCAACAGAAGACCGGCTGCACTATGTACCCACGCCGGAGATAGGGGGGAGGGGGGGGAGGGGGGTCCGACCTCCTCTTCACCCGAAAAACATGTCTAAGGGAGAGATCCGACCCCTTCACCCAACACATATGTCTAAGGGAGAGATCCACCCCCTTCACCCAACACATATGTCTAAGGAGAGATCCACCCCTTCACCCGAAAAGTATGTCTTGGAAAGTTGGGGGTTGAGGGGGTCACCCAGCCCTCCATTGATCCGAAAAACATTTCTAGGGGGTGAGGGGTATCCGATCCCCTTGACCCAAAAATATCTCTAAGGGAGAGATTCGTCCCCCCTTGACCCCCAAAATATGTCTAAGGGGTTCAGATCCCTCCTTGACCCAAAAAGTATGTCTAGGGGGGGAGGAGTGCTAGTATGGGTGCGCTGGCGCGCCTGTACTGAAATAAGCTCTAGAATCGGCGCGCTTATACTGATAGGCGCGATTCTTCCGAAGGGGGGTCAGTACAGGCGCGCCTGGCGCACCTGTACTAGTATAATCGCGCCTGGCGCACTTATACTGAAATCGGCGCACATGTGTGCGCCGCGCACCTACACTATAACATATTGATATATATTTATAGATTTGTAGATGTATATATGTGTTATGTTATGAGCGCGCTTTGGCATGAGCGCGCCAGGCGCGCTCATGATCATCACAAGCGCGCCGATTAGCGCGCTTGTGCTAAAAAGTTTCTGGCACAAGCGCGCGAGGCGCGCTCATGCTAAAAATCGGCGCTCATATGCGCGCGGCGCGCTCATAACGCAACATATATCAGCATCAGCCGGCAGTGAGCCTCCACCCGCCGTCCGCACGCATGCCCCATTTGCATGCAGTGGGCTTTGGTCTGCCAGCGAAACGCACGCCGCATCAGCCGGCTGTGAGCCTCCGCAACACAATCCACACGCACACAGCAGTGGCCGGTCTGGAACCACCGCAACACCACCCATCCCTATGCAGCATTTGCCGCCGCTATCTGCAATATTCATGCAGCATTTCCTGGCAGTAAGCCACCGCAATCCATCCGCACCTAATTGACATTCTCCCACCATTCGCACCTATGCAGTAGTTGCTGGCATTGAGCCACTGTCCGCCATCCGCACCTATTCAGCACTTGCCGGTAGTGAGCCTCCTTACCACGTTCTACACGGATGTAACATTAGTGGGAAGTGAGCCTCTGTCCGCCATATGCAGGTTTGCAGCATTTGCCTATAGCAAGCCTCCGCCCACAATCTGCACATATGCAGTATTTGCAGATGGCGAGCCTCCAATCGCCATCCACACGTGCGCAACCCTTGTCTTTCGATGCAGAACTCATGGATCTCCGAGGAGGAGTTCTCTGGGAAGAACTCCCATTTTGTGCTCCCGGACGCATACCTTGTGTCGTAGAAAAAGCATCGCGCCTTGGGCTGCAGTTACGTCTAGAATTCCCAAATTAATGGTAAGCTTTTGAGGGATGGACACTGCTACCTGTCACAACCCCACTACAATATGGTAAACCTCGAGGCACAACACGCGCCGTGTTGCAGCTCCCCTCCCGTAAAGTATGCCAAGCCTCCATACGATGGACACGAAGACCTCAAGCCCCCCCATCGCACCCACCGAATTATTGCATGCCTCCGTGGGATGGATATGGCTCCTCGCCAACCCCCCTTGACAA
>LGRX02016674.1:0-16443 GCA_001247695.2 Cymbomonas tetramitiformis
CGGTGGGGTCTGACGCATGGGCTGCGGTAGCGTGACTAAATATGGGGGGTCTGACAGGCCTTTCAGGGGTGCCCGAGGGACCCCTTCTAAGCGTGATCATAGTTGTGACAACTTCGTGTACATCAGACAAGCTGCCAACGCCGAGGTGCAGACCCAGGAGACTAAGGTCTCTTGCGTCTTGGAGGACAGATTGGGGATGAAGGAGTAGCAGTTGAACGAGAAGCTGTCCCCAGACATGCGCCTGCTGCCAGCGGACGTGGGTCCCCGTCGTGTGGTGAAGGGAGACAAGTTCCGGCCATGGCAGGCTATCTCGTCAAGGGAAATGATGTTGGAAGAGAAGGACCTATTCCTTTACATGCCAGACCAGGTGGACTGGGGCAGGCAAGCCAAGCTCTCAGAGGCCGTGAAAATCTTCATGCCTAGGCATTGGAATGAAGGACACCGCACCGTGTTGAGCAAGAAATATCGGGAGCAGAAAGCGATGGCAAGGCAATTGAGGGATGCACCTCTAGTGCCTGCCTTGGCGGAAGAAGAGATTGAGAAGCGAGGAGAATTGAGGCACATGACTAGAGCACAGGTGCGCGAGGCCAGCGCGCTACAGTGAGGGCTTGAGCTTGTCATTACGGTGCCTTCCGAGGTGAGACGCCTGGCGACAGAGGTGGACTGGAAGTCCATCGATGGCGTGTGGGACCCATGGGCAGGTACTGGGGTCATCAGTGAGGTGATGGTGGAGCAGTGGCCACAGTTGAGATTTATGAACAATGACTGGAACCCTCAACTGGGTTGGTCTGAGGCGCGTGATGCACTTCAGCCAGGCAACTATCGCATATGGAAGGAGAAGTATGGTGTCTGTGACGCGGTAGTGACCTCTCCTTGGTTTGCCGCATTGGATATCGCGTTTCCATTGGCAGTTATGGCCAGTCGGGTGGTAGCATGCGTGCATGTCCCCTCTTATTATTTGACGGACATGACAGAGAGCAGAGCAGCGTACTTCAAGCGACTAAGTCAGTCCGGACGCCTGCATGTGACTGGACATTTGGAGCATGGACCTATTGGCCGCAAGTGTATGTGGGTCTTGGTATTCAAGAATCCTTTGGTGAGAGCCAGGATGTTACAAGGTGGAGAAGGTGAGGGTATTGACATGTTTACCTTCAGTTTGGGCAAGTTCATGGCAGATGGGGATACGACTCAGTATGCTGAACAAGCCCACATTTAAGTCTGTGCTACTGCAGGCAGCAACTAAAGATGGGGGATGTTAGAAATTTGGGCTTGTATATAAGAGCTTGGCACGTGATTTCAGAATAGCAGAATTTCAAAAATTTTGTAGCTCTACGATCGTGTGCTATGTTGGAGTATGCTTGGATTATTACCGACTCATGTGTATGTTAAGAACAAGTTGGATATATATGCGCGAGTGTTAAGGTTGCTCAGGACTAGTAGTATTTGTCCCATCATGTGCACGCGTTCGCGACAACTGTAACAAACGCCGGCTTCCCATGGTACATGTTCCGGGTTTGTCCAGCTAGTGACAGGCGTGACATATATGACGAGTGTGACAGATCTCGCGTGGGATGACTGCTCGAGAGAAACAGACTTGGTGAAGAAGATATGGTCATCGCCAGGTGACCACGAAGTGATAAGAGGATATGTCAGTTACAAGTTTGCCACTGACGTGTCGGTCAGAAGACGGTAAACGGTAACATTATTAAAGCTGGCATAAAATGGTGACTTTCTATTGGCAGATGAAGATTTCAGGGCGGAAGTCTGTTACAGTTTTTGCAGATGTGACAATGACTTGAGATATAAGTAAGCTCTGACCGCAGGTCAGGACTAGTGGACTCATTATTGTTTTGCCTTCGCAAGTGCTAGGTGGCTGTTCGCATGCCAGTGCTAGACCGCTAAGACAGTTCTGCTCACAGTTTTGGGACAATAATTCATACTTTTGGTTATTCTGTTGATCTTTTGATGAATATATTATACTGCTGTTTTTATCTTTTTACATGTTAGAAATTTGGGCTTGTATATAAGAGCTTGGCACGTGATTTCAGAATAGCAGAATTCCAAAAATTTTGTAGCTCTACGATCGTGTGCTATGTTGGAGTATGCCTAGATTATTACCGACTCATGTGTATGTTAAGAACAAGTTGGATATATATGCGCGAGTGTTGAGGTTGCTCAGGACTAGCACTATTTGTCCCATCATGTGCACGCGTTTGCGACAATGCGAGCCGTGGGACGCTGCGACTTGCGCCTGCTTTGATCCCATCGCACAAGGGATATGGCAGGACAACACAACATGGAATACTGATTTGGAGTCTGCACTTGAATATGTTTCGTTGAATCACGTCAAGGATTAAGGCGGCACAGACCCACTTTATGGAAGTTACATTTCATTGTCCCTGACTGGAGGATACAAACCAGGCATGCAGAAGCCTGGTGTAAACGCTCGGACAATCAACCGCTAGGACAATGAGCAATTAGCATTGATTCACTGCCCTCCCCCTCTCATCGTGTAGTACTCTGAGAAGTCTAATCTGAAGAGCAGAAATCGCAAGTCCACGTGCTTCTGTGTCTGCTCACACAAGTCAGCCCTCCCCAAAGTCAAGTGTGGCTCGCATCCATGTTGCAGTAGGGGTGTCCTCCTATTGCATGCCAGCAACCAAGCATGCGGGACGCCACGTGTAACCGGTGGTGCCTCAAACGTCTCACTCTCCCCACGGCGGTGAAAGGGCAACGAACCGGGAGGCTGACGAGGAAGTCGGCCACGGCTTGCGCGTACTCCTCGGCAAGCTTCTGCTATTGCACCCGCCAACCAGCTTCTCAAGAAGTCAGGCATGTACACGGGAACCACCTATGCGATTTGTTGGCACAACGCGCGCACCCCTTGTTCCCTGAGCATGCACCCACCGGGCAATGGAGGTGATGATCCCCCCACATTCGGCCTGCTCCACGGGCGATTCACACGGAGCGATGCAGAGCCGACATTGGGTGATGCCGGGGCACGGGCAGAAAATAAAGCCGTCATCGTTCCGATACCCTCTTATGCTGCGCATGCAGGGCCTGTAGGGGGGCGCACGACCTCCAACACTGCTTCGTGATCGTCATGAATAAATCCTGAAATGCTGGGTCCGTCCTCGTCTGCCCAAAAGCCAATACCCCGTCCTCACCCGTTCTCCCCTGTTCCCTATCTCCCACCAGGCTTGCCTCGTCGCAGCCGCAGGCATGTGATGACAGCGAGCGTCCAGCCGGCTCAGGCGCACTCCCCACCTATTGCAATGCCCTGATGCATGTAACTGCATAGTTGCAAAAGCAGGGTGACCCTCCGTCGAGCCCTGGGAGGGGTGGCTTGTCGCCCTTGCCATGCAAACAGACATGCAGTGAGGTGGCCTCAGAGGCCTCACACTAGGTCGAAGCGCGTCATGCGCGAAGACAGTAGCCAAATGCGTGAGGCTGGCGAATGGTCACTGTACCACCATAAGAGGACCCCCAGGTGCCGGCTCGCGTGCGCTCCTCCGCCAACATCGCCGCCGCTAAGTGCTTCTGTGCCAGCTCCTCTGCGGCCTGCGCTGACTCCCGCCAGGCACCTCCACACGTCACTGTGCCAGCTCCTCTGCGACCTGCGCCAACTCCCGCCAGGCACCTCCACACGTCACTGTGCCAGCCTCTGCGGCCTGCGCTAACTCCCGCTCACCTCCACACGTCACTGTGCCAGCTCCTCTCGCGGCTCCCGCGCCAACTCCCGCCAGGCACTCCACACGTCACTGTGCCAGCCCGCGACCTGCGCCTAACTCCCGCCAGCACTTCCACACGTCACTGTGCCAGCTCCTCTGCTACCTGCGCTAACTCCCCGCCAGGCACCTCTCCACACGTCACGGTGCTCGCTCCTCTGCGGCCTGCGCCATCTCCCGCCAGGCACCTCCACACGTCACGGTGCCAGCTCCCTCTGCGACCTGCGCCCAACTCCCCGCCAGGCACCTCCACACACGTGCTGGGCTCTCTGCGGCTCTGCGGCTAACTCCCGGCCAGTACCTCTACACGCCACCGTGCTGTGCTCCTCTGCGGCCTGCGCCAACTCCCCGCCAGGCACCTCCACACGTCACGGTGCCAGCTCCTCTGCGCCTGCGCTAACTCCTCCGCCTGGCACCTCCACACGTCACTGTGCCAGCTCCCTCTGCGGCTGCAAATTCCCGCCAGGCACCTCCACACGTCACGGTCAGCCTCTGCGGCCTGCGCCACCCCGCGCTTGTGGCACCTCCACACGTCACTGTGCCAGCTCCTCTGCGACCTGCGCCAACTCCCGCCAGGCACCTCCACACGTCGCGGTGCCAGCTCCTCTGCGGCCTGCGCCAACTCCCGCCAGGCACCTCTACACGTCACTGTGCCAGCTCCTCTGCGGCCTGCGCCAACTCCCGCCAGGCACCTCTACACGTCACGGTGCCAGCCCTGCGGCCTGCGCCAACCCCGCCAGGCACCTCCACACGTCACTGTGCCAGCTCCTCTGCGACCTGCGCCAACTCCCGCCAGGCACCTCCACACGTCGCGGTGCCAGCTCCTCTGCGGCCTGCGCCAACTCCCGCCAGGCACCTCTACACGTCACTGTGCCAGGCTCTCCTGGCGGCTCGCTTCTTAACTCCAGGCACTTCCAAACGTCACGGTGCCAGCTCCTCTCTGCGGCCTGCGCCAACTCCCGCCAGGCACCTCCACACGCTCACGCCAGCCTCTGCGACCTGCGCCATCCTCCCGCCAGGCACCTCCACACGTCACGGTGCCAGCTCCCCCGTGCCTGCGCCACCTCCCGCCAGGCACCTCCACACGTCGCGGCACAGCTCCTCTGCGGCTCATGCTAACTCCTCAGCCAGGCACCTCCACACGCCACTGTGCCAGCTCCTGCTACCTGCGCCCAACTCCCGCCAGGCACCTCCGCAAACGCCGCGGTGCCAGCTCCTCTGCGGCCTGCGCCTAACTCCCCGCCAGGCACCTCCACACGTCACGGTGCCAGCCTCTGCGGCCTGCGCTAACTTCCCCGCCAGGCACCTCCACACGTCACTGTGCCAGCCTCTGCACCTGCGCCAATCCCCGCCAGGCACCTCCACACGCCACGGTGCCAGCTCCTCTGCGGCCTGCGCCACCCCGCCAGGCACCTACCGCCACGTGCAAGCGAGCTCCTCTGCGGCCTGCGCCAACTCCCGCTCAGGCACCTGCACACGTCACGGTGCCAGCTCCTCTGCGGCCTGCGCCAATCCCGCCAGCACCTCCGCCGCCACTGTGCCAGCTCCTCTGCCACCTGCGCCAATCTCCCGCTCGCTCAGGCACCTCCACACGTCACGGTGCCAGCCTCCTCTGCGGCCTGCGCCAACTCCGCTAGGCACCTCCACACGCTCACTGTGCCAGCCCTCTGCGGCCTGCGCCATCCTCCGCCAGGCACCTCCACACGCCACCGTGCCAGCCTCTGCGGTTCAAGTGCCAACTCCTCGCCAGGCACCTCCACACGTCACTGTGCCAGCTCCTCTGCGACCTGCGCCAACTCCCGCCAGGCACCTCCACACGTCACGGTGCCAGCTCCTCTGCGGCCTGCGCCAACTCCCGCCAGGCACCTCCACACGTCACTGTGCCAGCTCCTCTGCGGCCTGCGCCAACTCCCGCCAGGCACCTCCACACGTCACGTCACTGGCACGTCACATCGTGGAGGCGGCTGGGCAGAGCGCAAGCCCGTGAGTTGCACGGACCTCGTGGAGGCGGCTGGGCAGAGCGCAAGCCTGTGAGTTGCACGGACCTCGTGGAGGCGGCTGGGCAGAGCGCAAGCCTGTGAGTTGCACGGACCTCGTGGAGGCGGCTGGGCAGAGCGCAAGCCTGTGAGTTGCACGGACCTCGTGGAGGCGGCTGGCCAGAGCGCAAGCCTGTGAGTTGCACGGACCTCGTGGAGGCGGCTGGCCAGAGCGCAAGCCCGTGAGTTGCACGGACCTCGTGGAGGCGGCTGGGCAGAGCGCAAGCCTGTGAGTTGCACGGACCTCGTGGAGGCGGCTGGGCAGAGCGCAAGCCTGTGAGTTGCACGGACCTCGTGGAGGCGGCTGGGCAGAGCGCAAGCCTGTGAGTTGCACGGACCTCGTGGAGGCGGCTGGCCAGAGCGCAAGCCTGTGAGTTGCACGGACCTCGTGGAGGCGGCTGGCCAACCCGCGGAAACGCAGTACGAGCTCGAAGATCGTCCGAAGCTTCAGGTACAGCTGCTCCGACCGCCTCTCCAGGAGCGACTTTTTTAGAATCTCGTCCAAGTACCTGGCGCGAGCCCCTCCATGTCCCACCCCAGTCCAACCCCCTTCCTATGCCGTGCCTTCCGGGCATCCTCCATGCCGTGGCAGCTCTCCGGCACCGCCGCATGCCAGCCGCCACCGCAAGGCAGCTTCGAGAAGGCCTCGGCACAGAGCCCTTGATCCGAAGCACAGCTCTCTCACCTGGACCGACTTTTCCGCATGCGGTTGAGGCCCAGCCCACAATCTGCCACAAGGGCCTCCGATGCTGCTGAAGAGGCGCATCGCCGGGGGCGCGGAGGGTGGGAATGCCAATAGCACACCTGTTGTGTGCGGCGATGAGCTGGTCGAGGTCTGTCGCAGCGGCCATCTCCTTCTCGAAGGTGGCCCATGAGGCTTCGAGCACCTCGAACATGAGGTAGTACTGCAAGTTTGTCACGAAGTGTGACATCTCATACCGCAGTGACTGGCACCGCCTCAGCGCTCCGCCCAGGGTGCGCGCCAGCTCGCCCTCGGCGTTTCGCTCCAGTGCCGCCATCTGGTTCGGCTTCATGACCTGATCGCCGTCCCTCGGGCCCTCGCAATGACTATTCGAGTCGGCACACTGCGCAGGCGCAGGGAAGGCCCCCCTTATACCCGGAAAACCCAGACAAAATTACCGGGTGACGTATTTTGACTTGGTTTCAGTGGCTCACGAAGATCAGCCCGCGCTGTGATTGGTGGTGATGCAGCTTCCGGCGCTGTGATTGGTGGTGATGCAGCTTCCGTGCGTCCCAAAACTTTGCTTCATATTTGAGTGCAGGTGCCAGCTGTTGAACGATGGCATTCCGGAGGTTAGCACGTTCCAGGAGGTACGCGCATGTCAAGATGGTCAATTGGTGCTCCTCCGGCAGTTGCACGAGCTCACGAAGCATGCGGCAGACGCTGGTTGGGTCCCTTCCACTTCTTCACATTGCGAAACCGTCCTGGAAGTTCCTTGTGGCGGTCATCATCAACCCTGATAGCCTCATCTTCGGCATCCAAGGGCGTGGAGTATTCAAGAGCGCATCGCGACTTCTGGCACTTCTGGACTTCCATGCTGCTTCCCACATCCGTGGCATTCATGACACAAACCGACGCGAGAGTCCCTCCCTCCTGCCGCCCCCATGACCCCTGGCATTGCCGGCGCAAGGGCTGAGTGACAGCCTGGAGAGTACGCCGCGGGCACTCCGGGTGACCATCGTGGCAGTGGGCTGCTCGCAATGCTAGTTGTGGGAGGCGCGTCCTGAGTGGGCGCAGAGAGCAGCACCTGCCAAGAAGCTGACAGGGCGTGCTCCACCCGCTTCAGCAGCCACAGAAAGTTGAATGCCGTGAAATATTTCTCCATCGCTGCACAATCCCCCCCTCCCCGCCACCTCCTGACCCCTGCACGGGCTTCAGCAGCCACAGAAAATTGCACGCCGTAAATTGCATGTCGGCTCCAAGCATCACTTTCCTCGGGCCCTGCTCCCAATGCCCCGTGCGCTGGCTCGGCTTCGCCCCCTGCGGATGGGACAGCTCGTGCGCCTGGTTGGTCGGAGGGCGAGGGGGAGATCGCCCAGTCTGGTTTAGGCGCCCTGCTTGGGCAGAGATCACCCACCTCGGCATTGAAGATGGTGGAGAGGGGCATGTCCACAACATACTCCAGCGAGAACACTTCCCAGCCGTGCTCGCCGCCACTGTGCTGCATCATCTTGGTCTGTGCCTCGCCCAGTCACCTTCCCCCGAAAATCAGATTCCTGCTCACCCGCCAACCGAGGGCACCCTCTTTCCCGCCTCCCCTCTTCTTGTCGAGCACTCCAGCACGGCGCCCGGCGGCCGCATGCCCCCTAAGGGAAACCCTCGACTGGGCGCCGCCGCGCCTACTCCTGGCACCTCTCCTACCCGTGGCGCAAAGGGTGCCGCATGGCACGCCCCGATGACTCATCAGTGGTGAATCAGGAGGACGCTGCACCATACCCCTGCATTCAGCGTATGGTGTGGGGAAGACCTGGACTAAGCTGACCGATGAGGGCGTGTATGTAGCACACGTCAGCGAGGGCACACTTACAAAATTTGGTAGTCAGACAGAGTTCTGATTTTTTCTGTGCAGTGTTAAGAGTTTTTTTTCAGAGTTTTTACGACGAAGACCAAAGCACAAAGCGACGGGATTCAGACTGAGTGACAGATTGTACTGCAGCCAACAGTGTGACACTTTTTCAGCATTGCTCCGTCACGGGATTCCGGTGACATCTCGAGAGCGACCGGGCCAGCGAGAGACATTGCCGGTCGCCGCTTGAGGCGAGCACGGACATTGCTGAACTGTTTTCTGAGTTTCTCTTTTGCTCGAATCCTCATTTGCCAAAGGCAGGCACTGCAATACATTTCATTAAAATGATTTTGTAAAGTGTTTAAAATGCATTTTGTGCTTTTACATGCTTTCTAAATCTATGTTTTTGATGAGATGTCCAGACTGTCTGTGCACGTCACCAAAAGGAAAGAGTCCTCTGGGTCGGGAGCGGTGGGAAGAGCAAAAGGAACAGAGCTGAACAGGCGTGTCGCTTCGTGGCTACTTGTACATCCTGTTTGTGTCACGGAGCTACATGTGCCATTCGGCTCTACCGCAGTAGGAGTCACGGATTTTGAAAGTCTGAAACCACAAAAATTCTGTTGCACTCCAATTTGAACATTTCTCTTTTGCTCGAATCCTCATTTGCCATGAAACCAAAGATGAAACTGTGAGGCACACAAAAGAAATCTGATCTCTGTCACTGTGACCATGTTAACCAAGCGAAGTAGTAGTCCATGTCTGTGTCCCTCAGAGCTGTCGGGTCGATGTAGTGCTGCACTGCCGAAGAGAACTGTGACCAGCCTCCCAGGAAGCACACTTTCTCCATTGTAACACCCACAGCTCGAGCACACGTCGTGGCACCCTTCCGGGTGCTGTGTGCAGAAAAGTGACCTCCTTCCGGAGGTCTGCAGTCCAACTCGCTGAGGGCCAGACCAATCCAGTCATTTGCCACGGAAGCCTTGAAGTTCTTCGGGTCCTCGGGTAGCAGCCAGTAGGCGTCAGGTTGAGTCTTCTTAGAACTGTTCCAAGCCGTGTCACGGTGGAACTCCCAGTGCTCGATTAGCTCCTTCAACAGAGCCACCCCCTTCCAGGGGATGCACAGGCGTCTCTTCACCAGTTGATGCCGCCGTCCTTTCTCCTTCAGCAGCACCACTGAGAACTCACTGTCGCCACAATGAACGTGCTGCCGTGACAACGAGGTCCCCGTGTCCGGTCTGCCGAAGGTCACGAAGGCCACAACCACGTAGGCGAAGGCTCGCAGTAGCTGCAGCTCCTCAGGCGATCTCGGAGTCAAACTCAGCGCTGCTTCGTGCACACGTCGTACGTGTGTCGCTGGCAGCCACGTCCGCTGGGTCTCGATGTTCTCCTCCTGCACCGCCAACTCCGCCTGGATGGTCGCCATCCCCTTCACAGCTCGGGTCACAGAACGCCCCTTCGCTGGTCCAGGAAAACGTAGGTCCTCGTGGTAGTTGTTGATGGCAGACAGGTACGGCTGCAAGGAGGTCGACTTGATGCCTCCGTCCTTCAACACAGAGGCGATGTACAGCAACACCGTCGCCTCCGATGCTGGCAGCCACGGCCGTTGGTGCAGCTCACAAAATAAAATGGAGCGCCGCGCCTTCGGTCCGTAGTTGCCCATTGTCGTGTCCAGCAGTGCCTTTGTCTGCATCGTCACTGCCAGTTCCGTGAGCTGGGAAGGTCCCAACTCACCCCTCCACCGCTCACAAAGTGAGCGCGTGAGGAAATTTTGTACAACACCACCGCGCTTGTACTCTTCGTAGTCGCCTCCGCTGATCCGCTCGGTGTTCTCGCCGTCCGCGTCCGTTGCCTCGTCCGTGCTGTTGATGATTTTGAAGTTCTCCTCGGACAAGTCCAGCGTCTCCTCGTCGCCGTCGTCGTACAGCACGTGCGCCTTCCCGTCCTCGTTGAACTCCTTCACCACACCCGGGTAGAAGCAGTCATCGTCCTTCCAGAACACCTCGATTTTCGTACCCACGGTCACCTTGCTCGCTGTCGTACTCGTAGCAGAGCTTCTTCGTACTTCAGCAGCGTAGTAACTCACGGGCGCGCCTCGATGAAGAACATCACAGCGTCCCACTTCGAGGGCCCGAGCAGCTCGGACCCTCCCAGCCTGCTCGGAGTGAACAGGTCCCTGCGCCGTGGCATGATCACCACCTCGGTGGCCAGGGCCTCCAGCTCCCTGAACCAGGACTGTCCCAGCCAGTACGGAGCCACCACCGTAGCAGCGGCCCCCTCCTCCCGCAGCTTGTGCGCCACCTCGTCCAGCAGCGCCCACGGGGGGTTCACCCAATTGTTTCCCCCCGCCAGTCGTACGTCAGAGAGTCCACACCTTCGCACTTCGGGTCCTTCCACGCAGCGTAGTACCGAGGAAGCTGCGCGGAGATCTCGAAAGCGAACCGGTCGACTGTGTAGGGCCCCCACTGCTTGTTGGCCCACACGAACCAGTCCCAATTCAGCCGCCAGTCGTCCAAATCCTCGCAACGCGAAAGGTTGTCGGCCCACACGTTGGCCTCGCTGCGGATGTACCGAGCCTGCAACTCGATGTCGTGCAGATCCAGTAGCAGCCAGAGTCTCCTCATTCTCCTCATCAGGTCCGGGTTCCTGGAGGTGAAGTGTGACAGCATCGCCACCACCGCCTGGTTGTCGCAGTAGAGCCGTACGACCTTGCCCTCCAGCTCCTGCAGGAACGCCTGTACGGTCTTGTACACGGCCTCCAGCTCCAGGTGTGTAATGTGCCAGCTGCGCATCTCGTCTGGCCAGAAACCTCGCGCGGGGAACTTCAGGTTCAGCACTCCTCCCCAGGCTGTCATCGAAGAGTCCGTGTGCACCTTCGCTCTCGTCGGGGATCTCCAGATCTTGCGCCCGTTCCACCTGCTCATCACAGGCAGCCTGGACCACCATTCTAAGTCCCCCCGAGCTGCACGCGAGATTTTTACCTTTGCTCCCCAGCTGCGTTTCTCTGCCAGCACGAAGTAGAGCTCCCGTAGGTAGAGCCGCGCCGCTGGTACCTGCCAAGTACACGGATTGGCAGAGTCCCGTGAAGGAAGCCAGTCTCCTGGCAGGAATCCACCTCCGATTTCTCGCTGCGTCGCACAGGATCTCCTTCGCCTTGGTGTGGATCTTGTGTACCCGTCGTTCTGTTACACGGAATTGTCCCAGCTTCAGGTCCACCTCCAGCCCGAGGTGCTCCACCACCTGTGTAGGCTCCCATTGGCCCTTCTTCTCGTTCCGCCGTAGGCCAAGTCGATGAAGCACCAGTTGAACTTTTTCTCGACGCAGAAAGCCTTCTCGCTGAGAGTCGACCAGCACCAGAAAATCGTCCATGTACGGTAGTACTCGCATTCCGCTGTGACGGTTCGCGTCCCCGCCAGCACCACCGGTCCTGCGACGGACTGACCATCGCTGTCGTACTGCGGAACCGTTCCGCAGCCTCCTGTTTTCTCTGCGATCTTCCGCTGCCTGTGGAGAACGTAGAGCCTCCACCATCACGCGTACGAACTTGCAGAACACTCTCGGAGCGTCGCTCCATCCGAACGGCATCGCTGAACATTGAAGCAGGTCCCCTTGCAGGTCGAACTGCATGAATCGCTGAAAGTCCGGGTGGATCCCCAACGCATGAAAACCGTCTTGGAGGTCGAAGCTGAAGCACCAGTCGCCCGGTTTCGCCAGTCTCCTTAGTTTCTTCAGCGTCTCCATCTTCACACGATTTTTCACACACCACTGGTTCAGCCATCGGAAGTCCACCACCAGTCTCCACTTGTTCGTACCCGGTTTTGGCACTAAAAAAGCGCGAGAAACATGAGATCTTCTCGTCGCTCTCGTCCAGGCACCGTTCTCCAGCAGCCTCTCCTTCTCCGCGTCCAGCCACACCTGCTGCTGCCGCGTAGCATCCCTCAGTGACACCCCGTGGTCGAACGGAGGCGGAGGCTTGCGCTTCCACCTCAACTTCACCCCGTGAGTAATCCATTGCATCGCCTCGGAACTGGCGCCCGCCTCGCGCCATGCTCCCCTCCGCTGTCTCACCTGCTGTTGCACGGTGAGTTTTCCCCGCCCAGCGCCCGGAGAGGGCTGTTGCGCTGGACGGGGTGGCGGCACGCACATCACACATCGGCCGCGGGCTTTCCGCCCCGGCCCTTGCCGCCTTTTTCGGTAGGCTTCTTACCGTCCTTCTCCGCCTTGTTCTTACGGTCCTTCCAGCGCACTTCTCGGTCCCGCGGATTCACCACCCGCGTTTCCGCGTTCGCTGCGTTCTTCGCCGTCATGCTCAGCATCGCCTTGCCGCGGTTCTTGTCGAAGTCGTTCAGCCACTGCTGCAACACCTCATCTGCCACCACGCCGTCTGCTGCCTGGTAGACTCTGTCCTCCACGAACTGCAGCTTTGCGCGTAGAGCGTCCGATCCTCCCCGTTGTGAAGAACCAGGCTCCTGCTCCAGCTGCCCGCGCAGTTCCAGCATCGTCCACCGGTTGCACAGCAACGCGTACACGCCGTGCACCGAGTTGGTAACCGCGTGGAAACGTTTCTGCCACTCGCTCTTCGACAATCCGCAGTCCTCGTTCACGTCCAACGTCTCGTTGCACTCGTTCACCACGTCGTGCAAATAAGACAGCGCTGGAGCCAGAACCATGCACTCGTACTTCATCGAAGAGTTGGACTTCTTGGAGAGCGCGTCGTACGTCTTGCTGCCGTGCAGGTCGTACAACTGCGGCATCCTCGATGTCAGTGTAGCCGGCCGCGGTGGAACAGGTTGATCGAGGCTGCTGGCACGTACTCCAGCTTCCTCCTTCTCTCCAGAAGTTGTTCGGCGGTCTTGGCTACGGAGTCCGGGTCAGAAGTCCCAGGTTTCGCTGCCACCTTCGCCTCCAACTCAACGTTGAGCTGTGCTTGTCGTTGAAGCTCATCACGCAGCAGGCGATGCTCCTCTGCCTGCTGCCTCTGCATCTCAAGCAGCTCCCCTTGTTGCTTTTGCATTGTCAGAATTTGTTGCATCAGCACGTCCTGAGTGGACGGTGCTGCCGGGGAAGGGGAAGCCTGCCCGATGTCTGGCTTCCCCGGGAGGGGAGGGAAATCCTCTGTAGACTTGCCCTTCGCAGTTCTAGCCATTTTCTCTCCCTCAAAGGAGTAACAGTGAAGTCAATCGTACTGCCGTAGCCGATGTGAAGCCGTCGTTTGAAGTCGTAACGCCGTCCCCGCGACTTCGCTGTCAGATCTCCCGTCGTCGTTCGATCGCCGTCGTACAACCTAGTGGTCTCGTCACTACCTACTCTACTGTTTTACCGGTGAAACAGGTGAAGAAATTTACAAAATCGGATTTGCAGTGTGCCTCACAGAGTACCGTAGGTACCCGTGAAGTTCCTGTTTGCAAGAGCAAAAGGAACAGAGCTGAACAGGCGTGTCGCTTCGTGGCTACTTGTACATCCTGTTTGTGTCACGGAGCTACATGTGTCATTCGGCTCTACTGCAGCAGGAGTCACGGATTCTGAAAGTCTGAAACCACAAAAATTCTGTTGCACTCCAATTTGAACAGAACTTCCTCTGCGAAAATTCGGCTCTCTGGACCATCTTCTGTCATAATGACAAGTATCCTGAATCATGAGATGGTGCACGAGAGCGGATGCGAGGGCGGACTACGGAGCGCACTGCACTGCACTAGGCCCAAACATGCGCGGGCACGGCTGACGGGAGATGCCGAACTAATCGCGCCAGCTCACGACGGTGGCACACGGAAGGCAATAGGCGGAGACCAATCATTCCCAGTGGTGCGGTGCGCTGTGGGACGTCGCGGTGCCACGGTGGCTCCGGAGAGCGTCCGATAGGAATTAGGAGCCACGTGGCACAGCGCCGAGCAGCGTAGTCGCAGACACAACGTGCATCTGCCTCGCTCATCATTGCTTCAATATCCCCAACATTTTCACAGCCCCTCCGTTGCTATTCCCGGCCCCCCACTGCAGGCGGCGTACCCGCAGATGCGTCTGCGCCAGCTCGTCGAACTGAGCATTGGAGCTGCGGACGGCACCCTCGAGTGCTCCCGTCATCTTGTAGGCGCTGATCAGGTGCGCGCGCGCGTTCAAGTCGGGCCCCTGACGCACCCCAACCCCAACCCTTTCCCTGCCTCATCCTCTCCCATGGTCACCCGGCGTCTGCTTGGACTTACACGAAGGGGGGGACCACCCCTTCAAGAACTGCACCGGCCCACCGCCCACCGATCTGTATGCAGGACTTCCCCGGACTTGTTGCCCATGGCGCATTCCCCCCTCATGCTGAAAGGGGAGCGGTGGAAAGCGGCACCAGGCGCACCGCAGAGGCACGCACACCGCAGACGCACCACAAGATCAGACTCAGAGCAGAGGCATTGCAAGATCAAACTCGGAGCAGGGGCACCACCAGATCAGACTCGGAGCTGGGCATTCCAAGATCAAACTCAGGAGCAGGGGCACCGCAAGATCAGACTCAGGAGCAGGGGCACTACAAGATCAAACTGGGAGCAGAGGCACCGCAAGATCAGACTGGGAGCAGAGGCACCACAAGATCAGACTCGGGAGCAGGGGCACCGCAAGGTCAGACTGGGACAGAGGCACCACAAGATCAGACTGGGAGCAGAGGCACCGCAAAGATCAAACTCAGGAGCAAGTACAGATCCGACTGGAGCAAAGGCACCGCAAGATCAAACTGGGAGCAGAGGCACCACAAGATCAGACTCGGAGCAAGGGGCACCGCAAGATCAGACTGGGCAGGGCACCACAGATCAGACTGGGGTACAGAGGCATTGCAAGATCAAACTCAGACAGGGGCACCACAAGATCGGACTGGGAGCAGAGGCACTGCAGATCAAACTCGGAGCAGGGGCACCACAAGATCAGACTGGGAGCAGAGGCACTGCAAGATCAAACTGGGAGCAGATGCGCCACAAGATCAGACTCGGAGCAGAGGCACTGCAAGATCCGACCCGGAGCAGGGGCACCGCAAGATTGGACTCGGAGCAGGCGCACCGCCAGATCCAAGAGGCTCTGTATAAAGTCGCCCTGGCCGAGCAGCAAGTACCGCTTGATCGCCACGCAGTGATCTGCAAATCGGAAGCGCTTAAACAGAATCTCCATCAGCCGCTCGTCGATGCGCCGCGCAGCCTCGGATACCGCGCTTTCCAGTGCCGATCCCTGATTCGCCTCCCGCGCCACGTCAGCGCAGTCCGCGTTATTGCGCTATTCAGTTCCAATCCTCCATCGCCCAACGCCCAGTCAGCACCAATTCCATTACTGCACACCGCAGTGCAGTTTCAAGGGGGTCGCCCCCTGCCCTGATTCTGGGGGCCGCCTCCCCGCGATATGCCCCACACAGGCCGAGCCTTCAGGTCGTGCAGCCCACAATCCAAATTTCGAAACAAGCGCCCTCACAAACAACCTGTCCTGCCCCTCGCAGTCTCCAGCTCTGGTGCCGGAGCTGGGGGTACTGAGTACGGAGGAGGATGGGACGGAGCCCGGAAAGAATCATCACCTGGCCATAAGCAAGCCCACCGCGAGCAGACACTCCCGCAACTGCAGCAGCGCTTGCCTCAGCCCAGCCCTGCTTACCTCACCCAGCATCGCTCTCGTGAGATGCATGCGCTGCGCACATTGGACGGAGCTCCCACTGGTCGCCATTACTTAAGCGATCCGTGAGAAGATAAGTGTCCACTCCCGTGACTGAGTTGCTCTCGTCACAACCGCAG
Organism: Cymbomonas tetramitiformis; assembly: GCA_001247695.2. Classification (NCBI taxonomy): domain Eukaryota; kingdom Viridiplantae; phylum Chlorophyta; class Pyramimonadophyceae; order Pyramimonadales; family Pyramimonadaceae; genus Cymbomonas; species Cymbomonas tetramitiformis. The sequence continues at coordinate 16,038 of LGRX02016674.1, forward strand.
GGGCAGCTTTCCTTCCGTCACCGCAAACTCCCCATGGCGTCCAGGGCACCACCCGTGCGACAAGAGCGCGCCAATATGGGCCAAGCCAAGCCCCGGGCACACCTGATCGCTGCAGCCGAGCCGAGCCCCGGGCACACCTGATCGCTGCAGCCGAGCCGAGCCCCGGGCACACCTGATCGCTGCAGCAGAGCCGAGCCCCAAGCACACCTGATCGCTGCAGCAGAGCCGAGCCCCGGGCACACCTGATCGCTGCAGCCGAGCCGAGCCCCGGGCACACCTGATCACTACAGCCGGGCCGAGCCCCGGGCATACCTTATCGCTGCAGCCGAGCCGAGCCCCGGGCACACCTGATCGCTGCAGCAGAGCCGAGCCCCGGGCACACCTGATCGCTGCAGCAGAGCCGAGC
>LGRX02016674.1:28769-56547 GCA_001247695.2 Cymbomonas tetramitiformis
CCTCCCTCAGAAACAGCCCGAGCCAGCAGCCCAGAGCTCGGGCCTCCCTCAGAAACAGCCTGAGCCAGCAGCCCAGAGCTCGGGCCTCCCTCAGAAACAGCCCGAGCCAGCAGCCCAGAGCTCGGGCCTCCCTCAGAAACAGCCCGAGCCAGCAGCCCAAGGCTCGGGCCTCCCTCAGAAAAAGCCCGAGCCAGCAGCCCAGAGCTCGGGCCTCCCTCAGAAACAGCCCGAGCCAGCAGCCCAGAACTCGAGGGCCTCCCCTCAGAAACAGCCCGAGCCAGCAGCCCAGAGCTCGGGCCCTCCTCCCAGAAACAGCCCCGGGCCAAGCAGCCCAGGCACCCGGGGCCTCCCTCAGAAACAGCCCGAGCCAGCAGCCCAGAGCTCGGGCCTCCTCACGCTGTCGAGCCAGCGGCAGGGCTCAGGCCTCTCAGAAACTGTTCGGGCCAGCGGCCCAGGCTGGGCCTCCCATCAAAAACAGCCCGAGCCAACAACCCAAACTCGGAACCTCCCTCAAAAACAGCCGGGCCAAGCATTGGAAGCTCGGGCCTCCTAAACAACCCGAGCCCAGCAGCCAGAGCTCGGAGCCTCCCTCAAAAACGGCCCGAGCCAGCGGCCCGGAACAGGCCATCCCTCCCAGGAAACAGCCGGGCCAGCAGCCCAGAGCTCGGGCCTCCCTCAGAAACAGCCCGAGCCAGCAGCCCAGGGCTCGGGCCTCCCTCAGAAACAGCCCGAGCCAGCAGCCCAGAGCTCGGGCCTCCCTCAGAAACAGCCCGAGCCAGCAGCCCAGGGCTCGGGCCTCCCTCAGAAACAGCCCGAGCCAGCAGCCCAGAGCTCGGGCCTCCCTCAGAAACAGCCCGAGCCAGCAGCCCAGAGCTCGGGCCTCCCTCAGAAACAGCCCGAGCCAGCAGCCCAGAGCTCGGGCCTCCTTCAGAAACAGCCCGAGCCAGCAGCCCAGGGCTCGGGCCTCCCTCAGAAACAGCCCGAGCCAGCAGCCCAGGGCTCGGGCCTCCCTCAGAAACAGCCCGAGCCAGCAGCCCAGAGCTCGGGCCTCCCTCAGAAACAGCCCGAGCCAGCAGCCCAGGGCTCGGGCCTCCCTCAGAAACAGCCCGAGCCAGCAGCCCAGAGCTCGGGCCTCCCTCAGAAACAGCCCGAGCCAGCAGCCCAGAGCTCGGGCCTCCCTCAGAAACAGCCCGAGCCAGCAGCCCAGAGCTCGGGCCTCCCTCAGAAACAGCCCGAGCCAGCAGCCCAGAGCTCGGGCCTCCCTCAGAAACAGCCCGAGCCAGCAGCCCAGTGCTCGGGCCTCCCTCAGAAACAGCCCGAGCCAGCAGCCCAGAGCTCGGGCCTCCCTCAGAAACAGCCCGAGCCAGCAGCCCAGAGCTCGGGCCTCCCTCAGAAACAGCCCGAGCCAGCAGCCCAGAGCTCGGGCCTCCCTCAGAAACAGCCCGAGCCAGCAGCCCAGGGCTCGGGCCTCCCTCAGAAACAGCCCGAGCCAGCAGCCCAGGGCTCGGGCCTCCCTCAGAAACAGCCCGAGCCAGCAGCCCAGAGCTCGGGCCTCCCTCAGAAACAGCCCGAGCCAGCAGCCCAGCCAGCTCGGGCCTCCCTCAGAAACAGCCCGAGCCAGCAGCCCAGGGCCTCCCTCAGAAACAGCCCGAGCCAGCAGCCCAGAGCTCGGGCCTCCTTCAGAAACAGCCCGAGCCGGCAGCCCAGGGCTCGGGCCTCCCTCAGAAACAGCCCGAGCCGGCAGCCCAGAGCTCGGGCCTCCCTCAGAAACAGCCCGAGCCAGCAGCCCAGAGCTCGGGCCTCCCTCAGAAACAGCCCGAGCCAGCAGCCCAGAGCTCGGGCCTCCCTCAGAAACAGCCCGAGCCAGTTTCACTCCTGAAAGGGAAGATCACGACACACAACGTGGTGCTCTCTCTGGCACGGGGGATGATATGTGCATTCTTAGCTCTGGGTGCACCGCCATTCGCCGACATAACAGCATTGAGTTGCCATGCAGGCAATCTTGATTCCGAGTAGGAAGTGCCTACTTAGAATCCTGAGCACCCGGCTCGCATCACTGTGCAGCTCGCTCCCTGCACATCGAAGCAAGGATGCATGTGTCCCTGCGTCTCGCCGGCTGGCCAGTCGTGGGAATCCACGTCATCCCACGCAGGCGAGGCGCAGAGCGCGCGCACCTTGTGGGGAGCGAGACCGGAGGGCGGAGCAGTGACCACAGCGAGGCCAGCCGACCCAAAGCTCGTCGCCGCCGCCGCGCGGTGCTGCGGCGTGGACTCCGCGGAGGAGGTACCGTCCACTGAGATGCGTGAATGCGCGAAGCTGTCCGTGGTCGCTGCCAGGCCGGCAGTGCCCTCTATGTCGTCCACCGACACCTGCGTGCATCGACATGCTCCGTCAGAGCCCTACGACCGGATGAGGACGGCAGAAGCCGCAGGAGGTGTCGCTGACTCCGGGTGAAGAATTGCCAGCGATGGAGGGAATGCCGGGTAATGTACGACAGGTGGGTTTCCAAGGTGGGCACCCGCGGGCGAGTCGCTGCAGTCAGGCCTCGGAGGCCGACCTTCACGATCACCGCAACACAGACGGGCCTCCGCAAGCCAAGTTCCTGATATGTCTGGAATCTTTTGGGCGAACTTTTCTCTTCTAGAACGCTTACTGTTGTAAGTGTCGTCGTATGCAAGAAACACCGTTTGTGGCGGTGGAGATGACGGTTTGACACTAAGGAATGAACCCTAATCTTTACGGTCAACTCACCTTCGGAAGTACACCGCTCGTCACCGCTCCCAGGAGGGTCGATCCTAGCTGCATACGCCGCAGAGTCCCCTCAGTATACGCAGCCCGACTGGACAGCTCGAGCTCGTGCGTGAATCTGCAAGCACGTGCTGTAGGCAGCTCGCCCAAATGCCGCGGCAAGAAGTTGAGGCTGGTGCTAAAAAAGACTACAATAAAAGTGTTTGCTACTGTTCTCTTGACTACTGAAGAGCATCAAGCGGGGAAAACTGAGCAGCCTAGAAGTCTCCAAAGGTTGGCCAAAACTCCACCCTCCAGACTGAGGCATGGAATGGGAAGTGCGTTGCCCTCCGACCGACGCAGCGTCTTCTCTTTCACTTCAGTATCAAGAAGAAAGTGTAAGAGCCTTTCGTCACGGTTAGCAGGGACCCTAGCACAAGAAACGGGGGTGGGGGAGTGGTTGCGGTCAGGGAGTCGCACACTCGTGTTGCCAGTGCTTGTTCGCTGGTCGTCCTCCGATATTATGGAGAGAAGGCGTAACAACTCGTACCTTTGCTGCGAAATTATGCACTCGATTTCACTCAGAAATAAGCAAGACCGATCCTGTACTGGGAGCGATGATCCTTCAGCCATTTTAAGCTCCACAAAGTTGATGGAGCTTCATACAGCGAAGAGCAGCCACATCGCACTTGACTTGTCGATAGGCAGCAAAGGTGACAAGTCATCTATCGTATCTGCACGGCTTTCCGGTGGAAAAGTGAAAGCGTCCATGTTCCAAAAAATGAGCCCAACGGATTTCAACCATGCCCGCGGCGAGCTGGAGTTGTTTTACAAATTTCAATAACAGTGCAACGCGCCCAACACCCTAAACGTCAAGAAAATATAACGTCTAGGATATTCATACTTCTCGCTGTTGATACCTGATAGGTGGGCAACGACATTAACTTGCGATGAAGCTCGGAAAACCTGTGTGACAGGTGTGCAGCCTCTAACTGAGCAAGAAGCAGACGGACTGTCCGATATGCTGCTTAAGGACTATATGCCAAGATCAAAATTCAAAAATAAGTATTGTGTACTCTGTGATCTTAGCCTACCAACGTGTCACCGCCAAGCACGCTGCAAGCGTAAAGGCGAGAGAAATCAGGAAGGGCGAAATGCCGTGTGACACGCATCGTCTCTAAGACAGAGAGGACGACTACTAAGACGGAGAACGAAAGACTCACGTAAACGAGTCTGCTGGACGGTTCTGAACCAGTTTGCGTTTGATCGCCTCCGCTACAGTGCCCTCATCTCCCACTACACCGGTGGCGATGCGGCTCCCGATAATTCGAACAGCATACCTGTTCCGCCCCGCAATGTAAGAAATCCGCAAGCGCCAAAAACTCATGTCCCACAAATATAGTGAAAAACCTGAAGGCCTTCTGCCGAATCTTCACTGCCTCTGCGCTTTGCGAACTTTTGGAACTGGTTACCACGCAGCTAACCAGCCGTTTAAGGAGGGCAGCCGTTTGTTCTTCCCGAGAGGCCATTCTATATCTCTGATTAAATACCTCTCCGCAATTCTAAAGTTATTTCTATTCAACCAGCACCTTGTCACATGTTCAAACGATGCCAAAACTATAGCGAGTTATAGGATTAGGTGTACTGTGCTCAACTTGCGGTGCATATGCGAAAGTTTGAATGCCCCATTTGAACTGATCTGTCCACTACTGTAAGCACTATCTGTCCTCTACAGTATTCACTATTCTCAATGGCATTTTCCTCGCGGCTATGGATCGGGATACTCTGGCTGAGACCACGAGCCTCCGGACGCGATTTTTTCATTTTTTTAAGGATTTTTTTATTTTTCTGTACGTTACGAGCGTTAGGAGCTGCTTTCCATTGTTGTCTGTCGAGAATCGCGCGATCGGCCGCGCGCGCCGAAGCTCGTAACCTCTGGCAAGCCAGAGTAAAATACAAATACCTAGTACTCTATAGTTTGGCTATCATTGGCTATCATTGACTAACTTTGGCTATCTGATTTGGAATTATGACAGCCCTGTCATCGGGGGGTCTGTGGGGGTGTCTAGGGGTCATAAAAATTAAATTTTGCCGATTTCATCGCCGGTGGGGGTCCCCTTCGTCGACCCCCCCAAATTTCAGTAGGTTTAGGGTTTAGGTTCTGGGTTTAGGGTTTAGGTTCGAGAAATTACGTGAGAATTACGTCAGAAATCGTAATTTAGTTCAAATGCGTATTTAATAAAATAGGGTACCGGGTAGTAGGGTAATGGGCATTTCTAAAAAAAAAATTAAAATGCTATAAGTTTTTTTACAAAAATACTTTTCTTCTTTTGAAATACTTTTCTAAACAACCCATTACCCTACTACCCCTTACTTTTTATATAAATAAATATATATATAAAGATAAGTAAATTTATGTTAATCTCTCATATTCCCTCATATTCCCTCATATTCCCTCATATCAAAATTTGCCGATTTAATCGACGAGGGGGAGTCCCCTACGTTGACCCCCCAAAATTTCAGCAGGTTAAATCGCGGAAATAGCATCGTCTCGGTCATCTCGGTAAAAATGCGTATTTAATAAACGGAACGATAGGGTACCGGGTAGTAGGGTAACGGGCATTTTTAAAAACATTTTCTATTTCATAAAATTTATTCTACAAAAATACTTTTCTTTCTTTGAAATACTTTTTAAAATAACCCACTACCCTACTACTCATTACCTTTTATTTAAATAAATAAATGTTAATTTATGTTATTCTCTCACATTCTCTCACATTCTCTCATATCCTTTTTTTAACTTTATATTTTTATAAATTTATATTTCTATAAATTTATATATTTATAATCGAACTGAATTCATCGCGTGCGCGTTTGACTGTCGCTCGAATAAATCAGAGCTGGCACACGAAAATCAGAGCTGGCACACGAAAACGAAAATCAGAGCTGGCACACGAAAATCAGAGTGGCTTTGAGTCTGCACAACTCTAGCACACGAAAATCAGACACGAAAACGAGCTGGAGCACACGAAAATCGAGTGAAAAATCGTGAGTCGCACACACGAAAATCGAGACACGAAAATCTCAGCAGTAAAGAAATATCTAAACATTTGATGGACCACCCAATAGACACGCGATAAGATAAGATAATGTAGTCATCTGGCGTCACTCGTTCAATTTCGGGGCCTGTCATTTGTTGAGTTATATCTATTACAACTTCCCTGTACTTTCATCAAGGAAATTTCAAAATAGGAAAGTCAAATCAAAGGTAATTCCCAACAGCCTCTCACTCCACCCCATCGCCCCGCCGCCAAAATGCAGCGCACTGAAAGTCTGAACGTAACTCCAGAAGAGTATGAACTTAGGAAAGCAAAGGCGGAACCTCTCCTGCACACACTTCAGGCATATGTTTTCCAGCAGGAAGCCGAACACCCCGGTCCCAAGTTTTCAGGATCAGGTGCCCCAGCCGCGATCGAAGCATGGTCTAGGGCATATCCCGCAGCAGTTTTCACAAACCTTTTCAAAGTTGAATATTGCAATACCGTCTTCGAAATTTCCTTCAACCCGAACCCTCACCAGATAGGCACTATCTTGCAACATGTTAGTCCAGAGGAGGGCAAGAAGCTAGTAGAACACATGCACGTTCAGCGGGCAGTTCAACAGTTAGCAAAAGCTCAAATAGATAACGAACAAGCCATAGAAAATAAGCCTCTCTCAGAAATGACGGACGAAGAAATAGAGGAGCGCCTTGCCTTGCGGAAAGCCCAAAAGGCTGAACGTGAGGCAGCTGCGATCGCGGCTGCCGACTCGCTTCTCACCCCCACACCCCCTTTGCGACCGTCAAGCCCCACTGGCTCTAATAAGTCAGGGGGAGGCGGGATCTTGGCAGGTTTGCTGGGTAAGAAGAGCTGAAGGTGAGCTTTTTTCTTTATCACGATCTTCTTGGCTTTACTTGATCTGCCTTTTTTTAACTTGATCTGCCTTTTTTTAACCTGATCTGTACCTGATCTGCCTGCTTTTACTTGATCTGCTTCTTGTATGTTCTTTCTTTTTACTAACCCCGCAGAAGAAGACGAGACCCCCCCGAATAGAAAGCCTAGCGATCCCCCACCCTAACCCACAGACTGCAGCCTTCGGGTTTTATGCGACTTGTGGGAGGGGGGATCGCCGCCTCAGGTCGGGCTATGTTAGCTCCGGAACGGGGCGCATAGTTATCCGGGAGGTTTTTTCCGGGGGATCTCCAGGTAAAGTATACCTTTCTTTTTAAGCCTGTGCTAATATTATGTTTGTGATCTAACTGTTTGTTTGTTTGTTTTTGCAGGATCACCATGCCCCCAAAACGTCAGCGCACAGAAGAACCGGAGTGGCTTGCATGGGCTCTCGACACCGATAACAAGGAGAGCTCTGCAGCCCACTACCACCCCGACCAACATGGAGCGGTCTGCGCCCATGGCAACACTGCTGAGCTCAAGCAGTTTGTGAGTGAGGGACCATGGTGTTCCGAGTGGTGGATATGGCGGCGTATCGGCGGTGTCGTTTCATATTTTAAGACTCGTGAGGACAACCTTAGGAAAGAGTTGAGCCAGGAACTCTCCAAGCTCAAAAAAACGGTGACCGATCTTGGACTGCAAGTCCAAGGTGCTGCTGGAAAGGCTGCTTTTTCCCCGCCGCCGCCGCCAGCAGCTGCCATGACGCCGCCGCAGTTTGGCTCGGGGAACACCGCCGGTTCGGTGATCGCCGTGGACGAGCCCGAGAAACGGAAGATCGACTTCGACTCGGAGTGCATGCGCCGAGAGTTTTTACTTGCACCTGATCGTCTGACTGAACTAGACGTCCGATACATACTCTATTTCAAGGAACTTCTTGAAAACAAGTTTGTCGTGATCGACAAAAACAAGATATGCATAGAATACCCTCGTGATCGGGCAGCGATCCCTGACTTGTAATACACTTTTTGAATATTATTTTCTGCTGATCTTACATGATCCTGTAATATTTTTGTTCAATACCTTGCTTGTAATACTGTTTGCATATAATACTTGCTTATCTTGTATATTATTTTTTAGCATATCTTGCATTGCCTTGTTTTTTTGATAACTTGCAAGTAGTATTTTCCAGCCTGTTTATTTCACATTTAATATTCAGCATATCTTCCCTTGTTTGTTATTTTCCAGCAGTTATATTCTTACATAGCTTAATAGTTTTCAGCATATTATGCCTTGCTTGCGTATAATATTCATATTCAGCCGTTGGTGAAAAGCATAATAGTTAGCATTATTTATCTTGCCTTGCCTATTCAACTTGCCTATTCAACTTGCCTATTCAATAGTTAGTAAATAACATATTTACTTAGCATTATTTTTCAGCATATTTTGCTTTAATAGCCGACTTATCTTGCGTGGTAACTTGCCTTAAACTAGTAGATAAATTTCCAGTATCAGATTTACTTGTTTGGGTCATAACTTTTGATATACTTATCCAAATCACTCCCAAAAATTTTTGTGTTTATCTACATTTTAATACGGACATTTTGAGCTATTGAAAGCCCCAAAAAGATGAGTGCAAATGTCACAACTGAAAATTGCTCTTGACACTCACGGAAGCGGGGTGGACCTTGTTTGAGTCATAACTTTTGAAATACTTGACCGTTTTGGCTGAAAAAAAAGGGGTAAGAGCTTTTTAATAGACGAACATTTTGACATATCGTATGCAACATTTGGAGCAATATAACTTCCAAACTGAATATCATTTCTTTTGTCTTTAAAATAACCGAAAATAATAGGTTATATTCATCGGGTCATAACTTTTGATATACTTATCCAAATCACTCCCAAAAAGTTTTGTGTTTATCTACATTTCAATACGGACATTTTCAGCTATTGAAAGCCCCGAAAAGATGTGTGCAAATGTCACAACTGGAAATTGCGGTTGCGGTTGGTTTTATTGTTTGGGTCATAACTTTTGATATACTTATCCAAATCACTCCCAAAAAATTTTGTGTTTATCTACATTTCAATACGGACATTTTGAGCTATTGAAAGCCCATTTTCTTTTTTTCTAATCAGGTTTTATGCCGCATTTTTGTCTAATTGAGCTTGAATTTTTTTGAGCGCCGCCTCTCTTTTATCTTCGGTATATTCTAAACTATTCAAATATTGAGTATAAGCCGTGTTTGGTTCGTGGGCTGCGACTTCCGATAATTTTACGATATCTACCTTGAATATTTTTGAATAAATGTTTTCGGTCATTTTTCGGAAGATTTGATTTCCGATTCCAAGAATTGAGGTCATTTTTTTGCCCAAAGCCGATGATGTAAATGGTCTTGGTGGTTTTGCGTTTGTCTCTAGAAGATGTTCTCGTGGATTGTTTTTATCCTTTATCGAATCATTGATATACTTTTGCACTAATGGATTTATAATGTAATCAATTTTGAAACTATTACCCGTTTTTAAATCGTGAATTCGCATATGTCCATTGTTAAAATTGTAGTAGTTTGCATTTTCATCGGTCATTTGATTATCACTTTTGACCAGTTTTACATTGTCATAATCTATTCGTGGAGTAAAGCTTAAGGACTCTTTACTCAAATCTTGTTTTGAATACATCCCGATGCTATAAAGCATAGCTATTAAATGGTCCATTGAACTCGGTTTTGACTTTCTTAATTCTAATTCTTTTTTGAAAACATTAATAAAGTCGTCGACATAATCGGTGGTATCACTTATTTTTTATTAATCTTGCTTCCTTGTATGCTTCGTTGTAATATTTTAGCTTGTAAATCAAAAAATTTGTAACGTTCGATTCCAATAATTTTCATTAAATCCTCGTTCTTGGTATTATACAACTTGGGAGTTAATTGAACTTGTTTAATTCTTGTCGTTTCATTTTTATATGCCGTATTTAACATTTCAAGTATTTCTTCATTAGTATATTTTGTATACAACTCCGTCCATTTGGTTGCTTGTAAACTAAACACCTTGACAAAATTGTTGACAACATTTTTCCATTGCTTTTTGGTAGCTTCGGCAATGCCCTCATCCGAATCTAAAATTTCGAAATTTTCATCTCTTGATAGTACATCTTTTTGACCCGACGGTGGTAGTGTATTGGAAGGTGTAGTAGTGGAGGCGGTTTGTGTAGTTGTCGTATTAGATGTTTGAGTTGTCGTTTGAGCTCGTATTGGTCGTGGTCTTGGTACGGCAAATTTCAGTTTTCGTTCCTCCGCACACCTCGATAAAAAGGCTTTTTGTTCTCGTGACCAATCATACTTTTCTAGAGTATCTTCTTGTAATAATAATAATAATAAAACATTTACGCTAGCAAAAGGGACAAAGTCCTGAGAGTGCGGTAACCCTGCAAAGCAGGCTAGTGAAAACACTAGGGGCTACTCCCTCTACTATAGCGCGCCCACAAAGGGGCTCAACCCACTTTTCAGCAGGGTGACATCTAGAGAAAAAGCTAGGTGCTAAGCAAAAAACTCTAGAAGGTGGAGAAGCAGCCGTGGCCGGGTGAGTGGAGGGGTGGCTGAATCTGAGCGGCGGGGAGGGAAGTCGAAGAATTAAGGGGGTATTTGGAGACGTTGAGGAAGGGGGTCAGGGTGGGCGGGGGAGAGGGGGTGGTGGGGGGAGGAGTGGGAGGCCTCCCCTAGAGGACGGGGAGCCACCTTATATTGCAAGACTTTTGAAAATTACTGCAAAAGGGTTTGAAGAAAGTCGTTTGATTGCTGCACAGCTTCTGTTTCTGTCATGGTCTCACTGCTCGAGATGTCAACTGTATGCGGGTCAGTGTTTAAGGTGGTGGGGGTGTTTAACAGAAACACGTCTCGCCTATTTCTGGTGTGTTGCCTACATATTCTTGAAAGTTTTTTAAGGAGAGGTTTAATCTTGCCACGGGGAACACCTATCGTGTTGAGGACAGTACCGAAAAGAGGAGGGAGGTACCCCATGAGTGTAAGTGCTTTGGGCCATTTCACGGTGCTAATGAAGGGCTTAGAAGCTACGTTGGTGATTGTCGTGTCATGGTGACCGCCATAATAATGCTCAGCCCCATTCTGATGATAGGGGGGGTCTTGGGTGGGCCATGGGCACAACGAAGAAGGGAGTACGTTGTCCCTTTCGTTCAGAACTTCATTCCAAATATCAGGGCTAACTCCAGTGTATTCTAGTCTCCTCTCCGTGACTCTGGACTTAGGGAGGACATTGAGGAACCATCTAGCAATCTTTTTCTGTGTAGGCCTCCAGTCAAAGGCTGGTTGAGTATCGCTGGGTGCACTTCTTGTGGGCAATAATTAGGATTATTTTTAGCTCTTAATATGATTTTTTCCATATTTTGTTGAGTCTTGGTTTTATTATAATATTGTCGCATTTGAGCTCGTTTTTTTCGTCGATTGCATATAATTTTTCTCGGATTTCTCTTGTTAAATATGGTTCCGGATAGTCGTTTTTCAAACGGTATTCTTTTTCCGCCATTCTTTTTTCCGGTGTGCTCATCTTCGCTTATCTAATACTATTTACGACTATTTTCTTTAAGTTAAAAAAAACGCAAGAAAATGTGTTTTCTTATAATGTATGAGACTTTTAGAGTTATTTTGTGGCACGTGCTCGGTATCAAATGCGTTATGTACAAAATATTCCGATTGTGAAGTTGTGTCTCTTGACATTCTTAAAAAATTTAACGCTACGATTACAACTAACATCCTAGATTGGGATTACACAATCTACAAACCAAAACATTTTGATATAATATGGGCAAGCCCTCCGTGCACAAGTTATTCAAAAGCACATAGAAAAGGTGTCCGAAATCTAAATTTGGCTGATGCGATGGTAAAACGAACATTGACCATTATAGAATATCTCCAACCCAACTATTGGTATATTGAAAACCCATCGGACGGTGGCTTGTTGCAACATAGAGATTTTATGCAATCATTAACACAATACAAGCATACGTGTTCATATTGCAAATACGGGTTTGGTTATCGTAAAACCACAAATATTTGGACAAATAAACAAAACCTTGAGTTGAAAATGTGTTCCAAAAAAACATCTTATTGTGATACTAAAATGAATTATGGGAAGCACATTAAAACCGCACAACGGACGCGTAGCTCAAATGCAAATATTGGTTACGGCGTTAAATGTGTAGAAAGTGCGTATCGCATTCCCTATAATCTTATACTCGATTTAATGCCATAAAAGGTATTGGGTTGCCGGTAATGGGCATTTCTAAAAAAAAATTCAAAATGCTATAAGTTTTTTTACAAAAATACTTTTCTTCCTTTGAAATAGTTTTTAAAACAACCCATTACCCCATACCCCGTACTTTTTACATTATATATATATATATATATAACTTTAAGACATAACTATACTAGAGTATACTTGAAGCACTAACAACATAACAAGTATTCACTATATACACCGAATACTAACAATCTCGCTTTTGATATGGCTTCTACTTCGAATTTGTTGTACGACGCTCCCCACGACATTCAAGTAATCATTTGGAAATCCTATTTTTCAAATATTGTCTTAAAAGAATTGAAAGCACGTGCTTGTCAAGAATACACATTTATCAATAAAAAATGGTATGATGTTTTATACACCAAAAATCGTCCTCATTTATATGATTTTTATTGTTGTAATGACATTGTAATGTCTTTGAATATTAAGAAGAAAAATATAAAAAATTAATATCAAAAAAGGCAATGATATTCGATATATATTTATGGTGGAATATGAGAAGAATAAGGACGCCCTACAAAGAAATTGCGAAGACAACAATTTGAGCATTAAAGGAACGATGAAAATATTAAGCAATAGATTGAAGTCTTTATAATTTGTTATTGATAATTAAAACCTAGCAAAGACTTCTTTGTTAACATATATAATTTGTCACGTTCACTTAACTCCACGGATGGCGATTCGTTGATTTCGCTTTTAGATACTTTTTTACTCTTTTTTTTGTTCTTTACAACAATTTCTTCCTCCTCACTCGATTCGCCACTTGACTCTTGTACATAAACAACTTTTTTCTTGGGCTTAATTTTTTTAATAGATTTTTTATGAATTGTCACCTCGTCCGTTTGATGGTCTTTTAATTGTTCCTCATCTATTGAATCGTTAGTATCACATTCGGGTTCGGAATCATCCTTGGTCACCGCCTTTGATATCACTTTTTGAGCTTTTTCGTGCATTTCCCTCTTTTCTATTTCATTTGCTAATTTGATGTCGGCTTTTTGTTTAGATTTTTCACGTCGAATCGCTAACGCCTTCTCTCGAGCCTTGGCAAGAATTTGTTTGTGTTCATCGGACAACGGTTCACCTTTCTTTGGCATTTAATATAAACAAAAAGAAAATAAGCCAAACTAAATTTACTTGCTTTCACTTTTGTTTTGTGGCATATATATACCACCTATACTAGATTGATTGGGATACTTTAAATGTTTAATTTGTGGATGATAACGAGGTCTATAGAACACAACCGTTTCCGCGTTAATTGGCGTTTTATTTGTCACAAGATAACTCTTATAACCTACTCCGTCCGGATATGAACCTCGCGAACTTCTTTCAAAATATCGACTTACGGAGCGGCACGGTTCTATCATCGAGGATGCCGGGCGGTGAGTGTTCATTAACATAGGATTCATAGGTCCATTGTTACCTCGGAATTTTGAAAATTCATTTAACTTATTACCACCTACAATCGGTTCATTGACGACATATTGTGGAGCTTGGAGACCGGAGCGAATTTTCATTTGGTTTTGGAATCCTTTTATGCGTAAAGACATTTCTTTTATATAATAATTGTTAATATAATAATTCGATAAATATGGCGTCATTTCACACCAAGACTTTTACAAAATATGACGACTATGCTACTCCTAAGTCCGCTTTTGAAAATATCAAACAATTTATTCCGAAAGAAAAAATCTTATATGAACCGTTTTATTGTGATGGAATTGCGGGCGAATACCTACAAGAGATTGGTTGCCAAAAGGTTATACACAAACCAACTCTAGATTTTTTCATAGATAGTGAAACATTAGATTATGATTTCATATTGTCAAACATCCCATATTCCCAAAAAAAAGAAGTATTGACGCATTTAAAGAAAATTGGCAAACCGTTTATGTTGTTGTGTCCGATATCAATGCTCAACACAAACTATTTGCGCGAATTATTTGCAAATGACATCCAATTAATAATACCTAGGAAACGAATTCAATTTTACAAAATTGTAAATAAAGAAAGAACTTTCCCGGGAAAATGTAATTTTGAAACGGCGTGGTTTTGTTATAAAATGAAATTACCTCGAGACTTAAATTTCCTCTCTTGAAAATTTATTTTCTATTTCTCCAATATTCCCTTCCATAAGAAACATATATCTCGCGGTCTTGTTTTACATTTCGATTTAATACTATGTTCCCTACATTGTTGATTCTTGCATTATTCTTACATCCCATTTTTCTAGCATCTAGAGGCGTACAACTATTGTATTTGCCCGCGACCGAATTGGTTTTTGCGGCATCAAAATATGCATTTGGATTGTTGCTCCAAATATGACTCCTATCCTTCACACTCGGAAATTTGGCGTTCATTTGTTGTAACGTCATTTTGTCGGTTCCGATAGTGTATCTTCCAACCATCGTGCCTTTCTTTAAATTGCTCTTGGCATATACACCTTGACCCGAGTTAGGTATTTGGCTATCGCCGACTACAACTTGCTTGTGCACATAACATAATGGACTCCATTTGCAAGTCATATTCTTACATCGATGCCCGGATTTGGTCATAGCCGTACATCTTTCACAAGGAGTTTTCATATATATTTACTATTAACTTTCCATTTTTAAATTGGCATTCGGTACTATTAGCTCATTAAAGCATTTCCGATACTTCTTATTTGAATCTTTGGGGTTCAAGTCTATAAGCAAAAAACAATATTTTTCTTTGGTAGCATAATCATATACTTCCATAAATTCTTCAAGAGGTATCTCTCCCGAAACACTTTTATATACATTTTCCATCTCTTTCTCGTCATATATTTTGAACAAACATAATGCCGTTGCATTGTTTCTTACGGCACGAGGTAAACCAAATTGGGCGCTTGAAAAGTTTTGGACGCAAATCAACAAACTCAAGCCTAGAGCACCTCCCATATTTTTTGAGAACATTCCGCAATGTCTATGCCGTACACACATATTTATAAATTTTCGGTTACCAAACAACCGAGTGCTTTGTGCATCATCAACGAATGCTATGATTCTCGGTTGATGATGATACTTATATGTCGGTGGTTGATAATTGTTTGAAGCAAATTTTAACAAGTATTCTGGTGGGATATCGAGTATACTTACCGAATCGCTATGTATCATTTTCATAACTTGCTTGTAAATTTCCAATTCTTTTAAATAGTTTTCATAACCTTCCGCTTCATTGTCCATAATTTCTAATACATTATCAATGGTTTTTGGGTCGTCCGGGTCGAACACATCTTCATCCTCTATATCTAGGTCTTCCATTAGTGATTTATTGGATGAGAATGTTGAGCTTATGCACAATATACGGTCGCAATTGTCATCTTGTTTAAGCATTCGTAAATAGTTACACGCCGAGGTCGATTTGGCTGAACCACGACGACCTACCAATAAAATGTTGAATGGTTGTTTCAATAGGTTTTCGCCCGTTTCGTATTGAAATGCACTAGCTTTGGGCGGTTGAATTTTAAGTTTTGTATCATTCAATTTAATTGTTTTCATTAATATAATACTATTTAAAAAATGAATTGCATTGCCGACATTCCCGAAAAGTGCTTCACCTACCGGCAAAAGGAACTTATGTGCGACTATTTTAAACATTATAAGGAACTACATCCACATCTCCCCCATTCGATTCTAGTATACACAATTAAAGCATATATGGTAAATCCCGACAAATTCCAAAATTGGTACGATAATAAATCCTTGGTAAAACCGAAACCACGTGAAACTCAAGAAGATTATTACAAGTATGCCAAAATGAGTGAACAAGAGCTAAGCGATTATGTTAAAAATAATGTAACCATATAGTAACGATGAATGTCTCGAAATTCTCAAAAATGTTATACTTTAATAGCGAACAAAATAGTTTACTCGATTCACGACTGGGTCAATATAATATTCCGAGTCAATTGCTTTCATATAAGACGACGGACCAATTGCAACTCACCGTTAATGATTTTTACATTGAAAAGACATTTTATGATATAAATCAAACGAACAATACATTTTTTTTGGGAGACAAAACAGCTAATGCCAACAAGTTGTTTAAAATTGAAATCAACCCCCAAAATTTTCCTTTTCCTAAAACATTTGACGACGCACAAATTTTGGCGGCTATAGGTGATGCTATAAATAATCAACTAGGACCCGCCGGTTCCGCCGTGACGGTGACGGCTAGTGTAGCAACACAAGCCGATGCAAACCTCAAATTAATTGTGTTGGAATTCGACAATGATTTGGAAGATAAGTTTGATTTTTACTCCTTCGCAACCAAAAGCATAGCGAGGTGTAGCGGAACTTTGTTAAATGCAATAAGCCCTTTTGCATCAACGGTAAACGATGCACTCAACAACGATTCGAGCGAACTTTTAGGGGGCAATCCGGTTCGGGAGCGAGATTTGGTAGGCAAATCTGAATTGAGCCAATTAGAACCGATGTTTCAAAAGACATCATCAAAGACTATGCAAAGCTACTTTCCATTTACATCGAACACAATTCGAGAGTTATATCTCCGCACACAATCGTTAGTTTCAAGCTCGGCTTTAGAGGTTGTTAATCTAAGTCAAGCTAGTGACGACCAAGTCGGTGAGATGATATCTAGTGATATATTATTTAAAATTGCTATCGACGACTTATCTAAGCCATCATTTTCATATATAGATGCCAACAACAATTATAGCGTTATCATAAGTCCAAGTCTATTGTCACAAATAAACTTTGCATTAACGGACTCACGTGGAAGACTAATGTTTCAAATTTCAAAAGACAATGGTCGGACGCCGTCGTCTCTTATTAGCCAAGCTCGCTCAGGAAATGTATATTTCAGTTTTTCATTAAAAGTTGAAGTTATAAGCAATGATTCGCAATAAATTTATCTGTATTATATATTATTATAAAGAAATGTTAGACAGCTATTATCCCGAATCTTTAAGTTATGCGACGACTCAAATGACAGATTTTAGCCAGAATCAATTTGAATTATTGACATCAAACTCGACCGTTGTGAATGGTGGAGGAGGTTCTTTGGAGATAAATTTACCTATAAATAGTTTTATCGACACGCGCAAATTTGCTATAAGATTCTTTGCCAAAACCAATCGTGCATTTACGTACGATAGTGGAGGAGGTGCATTGAAAACGTGTCATTCATTTTTGCCGGATATATTCAACCTATTCTCTAGATATGAGGTAAGTATAAATGGTGTTATTGTAAATCAATCGGTGGCTCAAGCATCTGACATTCAAGAGGTTAAACATCTAGATAGCGACCATTTAGAAAACGAAATAACATATAGAAGCGTGTTGTCGAATTGTGGCTCGGAGGGTATCCAATTAACTAATGGATTGATAACGGGTTCAGCTGACGAAGATAATCAAGCGGGTGACTTTGAAGGGCGAGAATTTATTTTGAACAATCTTTTAGGATTTTTAGGAACTTGTGAGCCATCCATAATTGACTCGAGCACACTCGGGGCAATACGTATCAGGCTCTTTACCGACAATGCAGTAACGTGTTTGTTATATGGCGAACAAGGTCAAGCCGCCGGGGTATTTACTACTAAAGCAGCTGCTGCTCATACATTTGCTCAAAATGCAAGCTTTACGTTATCTCAAGTTTCTGCATCAATCACTACATTATCCTTTTCAAGTGGAGTTGTGGAACAAAATATAGAGGAATTGATTTCAAAAGGAGCATTGACAATCATCTTTGAAAATTATGCGACATTTTTCCAAAGCGATTCGACCAATAATAAAAATGTACGATTTGCACTATCGGTCAATTGTTGGAATAAAGCTTATGCCATAACCCGTCCTTTAAATTATCGAACCGTAAACGAAACCGGGATTGCACAATATACCAAGGGTCGGAATCGGTTTGAAAATCATAACCTCTTACAAACTAATTGTGACATTTTTATAACCGGTTGCAAACTAATTGTCATGTACCTAAACTGATTCGATTAGTGTTATCATAAGCTGATAATCAATTGTGTACCCAATTGTGGGCAGTTGGAAATCGATTCGATTAGTGTTTCAAATTTTCTCTAAGTAATTGTGTTGTGATTATTACAGATGTGGAACCTATTCGATTAGTGTTATCTGAAATCGATAACACATTGTGTACCTAATTGTTGACATTGCAAACCTATTGTATAACCTATTTCAAACCGGTTATTACAGCTAAAAGGAGTTATATTATCAGATAATACAAGTTATTACTGCTAAAAGCAGTTTAAACAGGGTGTCAAGGCCAAAAGTTCAAGCGGCAGGTTCTACAACAAGTCAACTGAAACAATAAGCACAATATATAAGCACAGCAAACATGCAAATAGGCACAACAGACAACTGGCAAAACAAATTATCATAATAATACTGCGCGTGTCTTTGAGTCAGGACTAGTCCGAACTCATCCTAACTCTGAGCATATGCTCTAAGGTACCCTCATCTGTGTTTTTGCGTAAGTCGTCATGCATTCTACCAGCCGCGCTAAAAGCCCTTTCAACCCCGGCAGTAGTGGCAGGGCATCCTAGAAACTGGCGGGCCATGCGATAAACATCTGGAAACCTGCTAGCATTCATATTCCACCAGGCCATAACATCAAAGCCGTCCTCATTCGGTTCTTGAGGCAAGGCAAGGTACTCATCTAATTGGTCCTTGGGAGTTCTTTGAGCCGGCCGAAAGTCAGAAGATTTCTTGCGCATGAAGCCGGACTCGCCGTAATGATCATGTACAAGCTTGGTCACAGGAGCAAGTGGGGCAACGGTTGGCTTCCAGTCAACCCAGGCAGTGCGCAAGTACCCGAAAGCACGGTCTGAGGTCATCTCACCCGCCAGAAAAATGTTGCAGCCATCGAACTGCCAGTTCTTCCAACGCGGGTCCAACAAAGTGGAGACGGTGTAGTCCTCTAAGATGCTCTCACTGAGATCGGTGACCCAACGCTTGACAAAGTCCGCGTGCATCGCAGAGCGGCCCTCTTTAACAGCGGGTAAAAGGTCCTTGTGCTCGATGATGGTGTTGTTGGCCAAGGTGATGTCCACGGAAGGGGAGAGCTCGAACTCGATCAACCAAGCAGTCATTGGAAGAAGCAAGGACATCGTGACGTACTTGGTGCCTTGAATGATGCGGGTGTAGTGGAATACGGGCCGCAAAACGGGAAGCTGACACACACACACAGATATATCAATAACGTCCAAACAGAAATATCACAACCCAAAAAGACATCACAAGGCACATTTGTTCACCACAAGGCGTTTGTCACAACATTTAGATATTAGATGTTTGTCACAACATTTATTTACAAAAAACCCCTAAACCCTTAAGGTTTCGAAAGGAGACTCACCGACTGCTCGATTAGCTGCCAGTCGAGAAGATCCAGCTGAAACTCTCGGTAGGTGGAGCCGGAATCGTCAGTGCTCAGGTTGAGCTGCAAGCTCTCCACGTCGAACATCTGAAGTGCCTTTTGTTGAGGAGGGAACCACTCCCACTGGAGGTAGATGCTGTTCCAACGGATAGGGATAGATCGGGGAGGCTGCGTGTTGGGAAGAGAGTATTTTGTCTGGCACTTGTGCAGGCACGACAACCCGAGAGGGGACCGCCGGAAGAGCGCAACTATCCCCTTAGTCTTCTTGTGCACCAGATCAATGCCACCCACTTTCAGAAACTGCATCACGCAGCGTTGCCCGACATGAGCCGGACAAGGAGACAGCTCGAACCCGCCCAAGCCTGTCTGCACGTTGCTGGCACCGTCGGCGACGGCCTTGTGCAGGCAGTCCTTCACGGTGTCTACAAGGAAGTCAGGATCGTCGGGGTCGACAAAAACAGACCCCTCGTACTTGCCAACCCCGAGTAAGGCGAGGGCTTTCTTCGTGGCGGTCTCTATCTCAATGGCAGTGTGGGCGACATCGCCAAACGGAACAGCCCGAACCAGAATCTCACTGATAGTCGAGGCACCTTCCGGCCAAAAGTACAGCAGAATCCCCAAGAGCGCGATACCGTTCTCGGACCAGATATCAACGGCTGCGCGCACATACACGCAGACTCGTTGTTAGTAATGAGAATCACAAACAAGTGTTGATGACAAAAAAATGTACAGACAGGCAGGCAGTGATATTATGAAATTAGGTCAGGAAATTGTGTCAGGAAAAGTAGGCGTACCAGCAGACGGGGCGACTCGACGTGAACGAAGATGCGATACTTTCAGCCGATCGTTGGCAAGGACCTTGCCAGAGAGAGAGCAGAGATGGCGGACGACGTTGTGGGCAGAGGGCATGGAGTACCCTCCTTCAGAAGCAAACATCAGAACATCGTTCAACTCA
The DNA here is from genome assembly GCA_001247695.2 of Cymbomonas tetramitiformis. Taxonomy (NCBI): domain Eukaryota; kingdom Viridiplantae; phylum Chlorophyta; class Pyramimonadophyceae; order Pyramimonadales; family Pyramimonadaceae; genus Cymbomonas; species Cymbomonas tetramitiformis. Next base: position 49,074 of record LGRX02016674.1, read on the forward strand.
GTGTCCCGCTCGGGCAGGCTCAAAGGCCTGGCGCGTTTGCATAGCCAGGTGACGACCTTCTTGGTCAAGGTGTCACGTTTGCCCGGCGGCCAGGAAGCGCCGCCATGGCTGATAACAGACTGCACAGGGTTCAGAGTAGACGCCGCCGCAGCCTCAGCTCCACCACTGTTCTCAGTGACGTACTCCTCGGCCTCAAGCTCAGCCAGATGATCTTTATGAACGTGAGAGAGATGTTGTCGAGCGTTGGTCGTGTTGGTGGTGGACGCCAGCCGCGCTCTACAGCCCTCAATGGCACACTGGAGTCCGATGGGCTTCGACGTGGTCGGACAAATGATCTCGTTGAAAAGAGACCATACCTGCCGGCGAGCGGACAATTGTCGGGTCAATACACAAGAAACCGAAGGGTATGCGTGAGGCCAATTGTAACAGCCGAAGAAAAGTGGCGGGTGCACGCAAACATCGACTATGATGAACTACAAACTGTAAAATACGAGGGAAGTCCGTCGAAAAGCGAGCACGTCAAAAGCACAAAACATCAGGTAACGAACCAAGGAACGAAGCTCATTACCTTTGCAGTGCGGCGACCCCGCATTGCAGGTCGAAGGATGGCAGTGGTATCATCTTCCTCATCGGTAGCATCATCTTGGACTGTTGACGGGTCAGCAACTGCCGCCGCAGAATTGGTGTCTGCACTTGTACTCGCAGGGGTGGCTGCTACAGTGACGGGGGTGGAGTCGTTAACCGGGGTTCTACGTCTGCGTTTGCCAAGTTTCAGTGGTTGCAATTCTGCCTTCTCATTTCGAAACTGGGCTATATCGTCTTCAAGGCCCGCCAAATTCTCGATCGGTTCCCAGGTGTCATGCGAGTCACTGTATCCCTTCCAGCGAATGAGCCATTCCTCGACAGGTATGCCATCGATTTTAACTAATCGCTCGGCTATGATAGTTTCAACATCATAGATGTTATCAGCCTTATCGCGGTGATCGAATTCATGGTGGGGCGTGCGTTTGATTGGACCCTTGCCAAGGGGCGGCAATCTGGTTTTAACGGGCTGGGATTTCTTGGAGGGTTTCGCCTTGCCCATGATGATGATGTTTGGTACTGAGTTTCTGTAATGTGCGGAGGGAAATACATTTAAGTAGTCGGGTGCTCGGATGCCCTGTCGTCGCAGATATCCTTCATCTGACAGCTGCTACATTTCAAATTTGAATTTTGATCCGCAGCCGAGACCCAACAGCAAGCCACATCCCAAAACGGTTACAGCGATTTTTACGTGGCACAATCGGTTTCAAAACGTGTTATTCACTGAACATCAAAACCTGTTATAAACGTGTTATTGCAGATCATAACACATTCGATTGGTGTACCCATTTTCGCGAAATCGATTCGATTTGTAATTGGTGCACACTGAAAATCGATTCGATTGTGGTTACTGATCGACCGAAATCGATTCGATTTGTAATTAGTGCACGCTGAAAATCGATTCGATTGTAATTGTCTGGAATCTGTAACCCATTCGATTCCTAATTATTGAAATTACAAATCGATTGTAATTGTGATAATAGTGTTTAATCGATTAATCATAATTGTCCCAATAATCGATTCCGACCCTTGCAATATACTAATCGTCTCGGACGTCTTTATCAATTGCCATCTAAAATGTATGGCGGTAATAGAGCCTTTCGTTACTCTTGGAGCGTAAACAACGTGTTGACCCCTGCATTTCCTAATTCGCCTTTACAAGCCTATATGAATATCACTCATTCACAAGGTGACCAATATTCAATGATGGGTTCAAATCATATGCAATCGAGAACTGATTATTTCAACAATTCTTTTATATTGCCTTTAAATTTGTGTTTGGATAATGAACCGCGCCGATTGAGTGGATACTCAAGTTTAGGCACTAATAGTAGTTGCTATTTACAATGTACGGCTAGCGACAATCCATCGGCTGCCGGTGTAGCATTTGACTCTGGCAATGCGGCTACGGGTGGACCCAATGAAACTATGATTATATGTATGTTCACTTCTAAATTAATGGTATCAGCCGGACGAGTTATTTCGGTCGAATTATGATGACATTATTTATACATAGCAAGGAGTTGTTAATATAGGGTCTTCCACTAATTTCCGATGGTCATACAATTTAAACCATATGACTACATATCGTGTACCTTCAAAATTGTCCATTATCACTTCGTGGGGTAATCTTCCATCTACCTTTAACACTTTGTTTCGATTGTAAAAGTCACCGATGATTTGGTCATTTGAGTCGTAACACCTTAATGGCGCGCCTTTAAAATCTCCGAGCGCCATTGCATATTGAAAACTTATATCTTCGGCATCGACGTGTTTTTTCACATACGTGCCGGGTTCCATTTTTGCATAATTGACAACGTACTCGCCTTCCGAAAAATCTTTATCAATAATACTTATCAATTCCTTCGAAACCGCCCATAATGCTTGCTTCCATTTAGGAAGTTTTCTATCTTCGACTTTACTCACACAAACACCTTTGCCTTTCTTATGAGGCATATTGTGAGGTGTTTGCATACCGCCACCACCCAATGCTCCGGTCGTGTTTCCAAGCATAAATGACCAATTTAGGTTGAAGCGAATCTTTTTTGTTTTGTCTCGATATTGTTTATTCAATTTTACATTGCTCAACATACTTTCAATTTCACTCATCAAGTTTTGTACATATGGTAAATTCGTAATTTTTTGTGCCGTAGGCTTTATCACTTGAAAAGTGGAGTATTCCTTATGTGACCCGCATTGCCAATGATTGTCGTTTGTTTCGTCATAAAATGCATAAGTATAATGCCAAGAGTATAAATGATTATCTTCGGTAATCTCCCAAGTTTCCCAATCACTTGGCTCATCAGTCCAAAAAATATGCTTCTTATTTTCGTGAGCACTCAAATACATTTTGTCTTCTTTTCTCTTTACAACATACAAGTTATCGCATCTTTCAATTTCCACATCAATGGTCTTATTACCCCATTTGAGCATCGCGGAGTAAGACATATTTGTGAAAGTAAGTAGAAGTAAGTAAAGTATGTATGTATGTACTTGAGTATGTTGTAAATGATTCAAGTATACCTTATAGAGTTTATGTCTTAAAGTTAAAAATTTTAGGATAGATTGGGTAATGGGTATGTGGTAATGGGTTGTTTATAAAAGTATATCAAACAAAGAATATCATTTTGTATATTTATTTTTAATTATTTGAAAATGTTTTTAAAAAGTACCAATTACTTGGAACCCGGTACCATAACTTCACGTGTGTTGCTTTATTGAACATATATGCTATGAACGAACGCATTTAAAGCTTCGGTCACTTATAACACTAATCTGGTAGCGCGATGCCTACATCCGAAGCACAAAAACAAGCAACCAAACGATATAGAGAAAAGAATCGGGAAAGGTATAATGCGTCACAAAAAAAATATAATGCATCTTGGTATGACCGTAATCGTCTTCTGCATTGTGAAAAAGTTAAGAGGTCATATCACCAAAAGAAAATAAAAAATGCTGATAATATATATGCTATTAAAATTTAACTTAAAGAGAAACCGTATTCATAGTATATAGAAACAATGAATTATAATAAATTCCCCGAGCAAATTACTTTAAGTGAGACCTATTTTAAGTATGAGGTTATGGAACTTTTACTTAAAGTAGATGTAAATTCCAAAGGTTATGATATAGAGAATATGATGTGGCGCGAGGAGCAAACCAAATTGAAGAAGATGCATAAGTTTATGAGTAAAAAGACACATATGAACACCATAACTTACAAAAAAGCACCATACAATTTAGGTAGATATTACCCGGTAAGTGATAAGTATAATACTTGTTGTTTCCAAAATCAATATAATGTTATCCGCCGACTTGTTATGGACGGAAACTACATTTCATTTGATTTAGAAAATGCGCATCCAACAATCATATCTCAATTGTGTGAGAAGTATAACATTGAATGCTCGGCGATAAACGATTACATTGTAAATAGAGAAAGTATATTTTACAACATTCAACGAAGTTATAATGTGAGTAGAGCTAATGCAAAACACTTGATGTTAATATTGACATTTGGAGGCTCATTTCAAACTTGGTTAAATGAACTTAAACTTCCTAAACATCAATATATAGATTGTATAAAACAATATGAAGACCAAATAAAAAATATACTTACAAATGATGCCCTCGAGCACTTTCCAAAATTTGCAAAAGCCGTACAAGTAGCTTGTGAAGTAAAAAAACAAGACAAAAGAAATGGCAAAATTCAGGAGTGCATTGGGGTTGTATATTCAAGAAATAGAGAGTCGGATGATGATGTGTATATATGACTATTTGGTGACGAATACTAAAATGAAGCCTGCGGCACTAATCCACGACGAGATTTTGGTATATAAAGACGATAATGTCGACATTGACAAAGTAATAAGCGAGTTGAAAGTATGTATAAAAGCACACACGTGTTTTGAAATGCAATTGAAATGTCAAGCAACTTCCGCCACGGATGAAGATTGTCGATGGCTTGAATCCCACCAACCTTTCATCGATGACATAGATGAACGACGTAGTGACCAAGTACATTGTGACCTAATACTCGAACAATTTCAAGACCAAATTTTTATCACACCATTGGGGTTAATGATATATGACGAAGAAGACGGTAGGTGGACGCTTGATAAACATAAAGGGAAAGGTTTGCATCTAAAAATCATTGAGCGCAACTACACCAAAATATTTATAAATGTTAGTTCCAAAGATGAATCAAAGTCTTTTATGAGTTTGTATGAACCCGCATACAAGCTAGTCTCTCAAAAAGCACCCGTGCTGATAGAGTTTGACGTGTCGAAAAGTAAAGGGTACCTTCTTTTCGATAATGGTGTGTTGGATTTGAAAAACTTTGAATTATTGAAGAAGCATCTAAGCTATAACTTTATCAACAAAATACATCGGGACTATAATGTTTCGGAAGATTACTCCGAATTGAAATCTGAGGTGATTAGGAGATTGTTTGATAACCCAATTACCAACATTGAAAAACGAGATTATGTGCTTGAGCAATTAGCAAGGGGGATGGCGGGTGAAATATGTGATAGACAATTTATGTTTTTGATAGGTGATACAGCTTGCGGAAAAGGGAAATTGACTTCATTGTTAAAACGTGCATTTGAAGAATTCCAATATGAATTTGATGGAGAAAATTTAAAAGCCAAAAAGTACAAATCCGATATGGAAAATGAACGAAAATGGACTTGGGCGGTTGAGCTGTGGCATAGACGTTTTGCAATAAGTAATGAATGTGACATAGGTGTTGAAGCGACAAAAAATAATTTTGGCGAACACAAAATGAGAATTGAAAAGTTGTCCGCAACCATCTTGAAAAAGTTTTGCAGTGGCGGGAACGAAACATTACCGATGCGAGAGTTGTATCAAAACGCCACAAATGTCAAAATACAAGCATATATGCTTTGTCTATCCAACGATACACCCGAGGTTGAAGGGGTCGATAGAGCATACACGGATAGAGCAAATTATGTTCAATGTGATAGAACATCTAGCGATAGCATTATGGAACCAAACGATGCTTACTTTGTGAGAGATGATAGCATTGATAATTTCGTAAACCAAGTAAATGTAGCGGATGCATTTATTAGTATATTGTGCGACTATTATCGAAAAAGTATTATCAATGGTCGAACTCCCAAACCTGAATTTGTCAAATCTGAAGTAGCGGAAAGAACGGGTTCTAATAGAGGTGGATTTGAATGGATTGAGGCTAATTATGAGATTTACAAAAGTAAAGACATTCTAAAAGACTTCAAAGGTGTAATGACAAAAGAAGGAATATATAGATTTGATTGGAAAAAAGTTGGTGATTGGTATGTTATTATTGAAAACGTACACGATTGGTTTATAAAAGATGGAAATTTAATGACCGCAACCGAATTTGGCAAGCTTTTAACAAAACATCATATATATCCCGCTCAACGAAAAATCAATGGTAGGACTAAACGTGTACGTGTTGGGATGCGCAAACCTCAAAGACACTCCGATGATGATGAATCGGATGCTTAATATACAATTGTTAAACATAAATATATATACATATAATATACATAAAAGGTATTGGGTACGTGGTAATGGGTTGTTTTAGAAAAGTGTTGAAAGTAAGAAAAGTATTTTTGTATAATATGTTATATGATTTAGAAAATGTTTTTAAAAATGCCCATTACTAGCTACCCGCTACTATAATAGAATTCAAACAAAATAATTGAAATCTGGTCTTACCCAAATTAATACACCTTCACCCGCTCCTGCAACTTTTGATTCCATTGCTGTACCAATAATCGAATCTCCCGCATTAATCTGAGCGCTAATAATCTCACCATTTACTATGCATTTAACACGTTGCCCTTTAACGTAGGTGTTGTCCGCAGCAGTTGCATTTCTGCAAGTAGTAAACCCACGACCTATCAATACGAAACACGATTGGCTTGCGGCACTGTCTTGAATACAGACACCGATGGGGGTGCAGTTTTGATTACTTTGAGTATACGAGTTATTGAATGGTTGAACTCCATTCACGGTGTTTATTCCATCGCATCATCGAACATAACAATAGTCGAAGCTAAAATCGTATCGGCGGTGTTATTAACAAATGTAAATACATCGCCCGTAAATCTCAACGGATTTGCTGGAAGAGTCGTATGCGCATATGCTTTCGTGATAAGTGTCAAAGGAACACCCGTTAGTGTGAGTGAGTTGGTTGAACTTGGATAAGCGTAATTTAATGAATTGGATAGAATGATACCCGCTGCATCTAGGTCTCCACTAAGATTTATGTTTGAAGCGGTGTCCCCGTTTGCGACCACTTGTGCGAGCGTACCTATGGAGCCTTGAAGTACTGCGCCACTTCTAACTTCATTTGATGCTGAATCATAATACAATTGCAAACTTTCTGCACCCACATCTGGACTAGCCCTAATAGGTCGAATATAACAACTACTTGCCACACCGGCATTCAATTCAATTCCGCTTGCGTTCAAAACAATTGTGTTATCGGTGTTCACTCCACTTTGAGTAGAGTTTTGTCCAGCTAACGCACCAATATTTAAAGAATTTTCGCCGGCTGAAAATTCTCCTGCATATTTTCCAATATTAATTGCTTCGTCTTTACAATTATTCTGACCACAGTCGTCGCCGATACAAACTGCAAAGCTACCACAATTATTGTTAGCTGCTCCCGAACCAATAGCAATCGTATCATTGGAAGTTGTATTATTTATGGATAATGCATTACGACCAATAGCGATGGAACGTTCACCCATATGGTCGGCGTTTGTGTATCCTTGAGTTTGCTCTCCGATTGATACTTTACCCAAACCGCCCGAACCTGATTCAATTCTAAGATTATTTCCACTAAGTTTCTCTTGATTAATAATCATCGTGCCTG